>VUQJ01045951.1:19099-29776 GCA_015108635.1 Andinoacara biseriatus
CACAAACGACCATCTGATCCTAAATTAAAAGCAGATTATTTCTTAGAAAGTTTTGATTTTAATTTGCTCTTCACACTGACCGGGGCTTTAAAAATGTCTGTGTCGATGTGGTAGACTCCAGGATTTAATATTTCCTTCCTGTTTAATGTCAGTCATCTGCTGCAGAATTTACCCAACTCAGTATTTTATGGTGATATTTTTTTCACAGATGGTTGGCAAGTAGGCTGAATATTATGGCTTCTTTCACCAGACTGCACATAGGGACAGATTTTTCAACAGACTCTTAATATTCAGCCAGTCTTAAAGAGAGATTTAACACAGTCTCTCTCTCACACACATGCACGCACAGACAATGCAGTAGAGACGAGCGTTGAAGTAAAAAGCCATCGGTTACACAGGTAAGCAAAGCGAGAAAGGGTGGTAAGTCGCTAAACCACTCGGGAAGTTGGAAAAAAAAAGAATATAATAAAATAAATTGATAGAACAGCAGAATATAAGTGAAGATGAGAGGCAGAAGGATGTTAAAACTGGCGGATAAGAAGAGAAGATGTGATAAAAGAGAAAAGCAGCTGAGGAAATTGCAAAAAAGAGTGGAGAGGTGGAAGAAAACCGCCAGAGAGAATTTGGGTTAAGTGCTATCTCGGTGAACAGAGTAATTCTTGTACAAAAGGAGACACCGCCCACAATGAATGATGTGTGCTGTGGTGCTGAACAGACATTCAGTGCATGCACACACACTCCTGCACACTTCCCTCACCTCTCTCATGTACAGTACAGTAGCTATCTTGTGGTGACAGCACAAGCCAACAGTCGTCATACATAAATCCTCAGTATTAGTGAAGGTACTGTAGCCTGAATACTGCCAGTGGAGCCAGGAGGCCTTTCAGTAAAAAAGAAACCAAATGATTAAACTAAGGAAGACTAAAATTAAAGGAAAAGGAAAAGAAGGGAAGAGAGAAGAAGAACAAAAAATATTGTTGACTTAAGCAGAGGGTGAAAGTGTAAGGCGAGAGGACGTGTGGAAAGAAACGGATGATGATAAAGATGATGAGAAAATTAAAGAAATGAGAGGCTAAAGAGAGGACAGCGATGGAAGGAAAGGGGGCGGCTGGCAATGAAAATAGAGATTGAGAAAAACCAGAAAGCTCAGAAAAGACAAAGGATGAGATGAAACAGAGCAAAACAAAAAAATAGAGAGCTGAACGTAAGTTAAATAGAGAGAATAGAGAGCATGGCAGAAGACAGAAGGGAGGGGACAACACAAGAGAAAAGCTGGATGAAATTAAGCCAACATGGAGTGGACAGCGAGCCAAATCAGAAGATGGGAAGAAGAAAGCGGAGGAAGTTTGAACCAGAGACAAGGAGAGAGAAGATGAAGTGAAGCAGAGGATTGGACAGCAAGCATTTACTCATCTACCAGGAATCCCTGCTAGCTTTCACCGCTCCTAATCCTGGGAAGAGTCATCTCTTCTCAAACTGGGGCATCAAGCTGTGCTTGTATCGCTGTAGCCCAGATAATTCCAGTTCATACTGGGCCTCCAGTTAAAAGACTTTTATAGTCCAGACTCCCTACCGAGTCGGGAGATAATTCAAGTTCAGCCTTGAAATTAGACCCTGTGAATTACGGTTCGGCTGCACAACGAGAGAACATGTTAAATATCGTTTCTCAAAGCGTTTTCTATCATTTTCACACTGGGGGGTGGGGCTAATTTTTTTCATAGAGGCCTCTGTGATTCAGTCTATTTACTGGAGCTAGATTTTGTTGCCATGCAGAAGTGGTGAAGGTTCTACCAAAGGTTTGGAGCAGCATTTACTACCTGCCAAAAAGCTCCTGCGCGTAGCTGTTGGGGGCTCGCTGATTCCAGTGGTGTAACTCTTTCAGATAAATTACTCTGGTCTGTGTAATATACCATTGTGTTATGGATGGGTATGCACGGTGCAAGTTTAGGGCAGCTCTAGTATTTCCACAAAGTATTTTATTGTGAGATACAGAGCGTGGCTGTCTAATGTGCTCCACAAAAACATCTTAGATTTAGAGAGGGAGCCGAAAACGTGGAGCTCTTGGATGATATTTACGGCTGTACGGCGGTAAACAAGAACCGGCGCGTTGGGTTTTGAAGGGTAATTTATATCAGAGACCCCCGTATCCTGTCAGCATCCACTGAGCACTTGTGTCCATATTCATTAATCATAGTTGCTGTCTCTGGTATCGCCTCCTACTTAAAGATCTTGGCATTCCTTCGGGAGGACTATAGTTGGCTCATTTCGATTTTACATGACATGACATTATATATTTTTTTATTATTCACTGTGTGCATATGTGTTCATTGAGGTGCCAAGGAAAAAATCCAGGCATTTAAGTCAATTGTCACTCTGGCATTAGTGACCTTTCTGCCAGCTCATTTCACCTGCTATCGGACACACTAAATGATACCAAAGTAATAACCTACCCAGCTCTGTCACTCACTTAAATTATTCATAGAATCTCATTGTGTTGTCTAATTATATGATTTCATCTTATGCATTCTGAGGCTGGCTAGGTAGTGTGATTACTTGAGAAAAGCCACGAACAAAAGGTGAAACTGTGAAGTGCTGCAGAATGATCACACGGCACCAGAACGTCTCCTGATGAAAAGTTTGAGAAGTTGTCCTCGTCTGACAACCTCAGCCTGGTTTCTGTTTCTTTTTTGGCTTCTCTAAAAGTTGGGATTCAATTTTAAAGTTGTGAGGTCATGCCATGACTAACATTTTAAAGTTGTTTGGAAGGAAGAGTTGATGTTAGTTTTGACAAGTTGAACTTTGAGAGAAAAGTATTTACTTACAAAAGTGCACAAGTGTATAGAAGTGTGACTAAAGATTATACTGAAGGTTAGCATTGTTCAACATGTGGCAATTAACCAAACCGAGTCCCGCATTTCTAACTTTGTCACCTGTGCAGGTTAGAAGATACAGAGCCTTCTTGTTATAGCCTTAATGGGATTTTCCATTGAGAAGGACGGAAGTCTGTCCTCACCTCCAAATGAAAATCCCGAGCAGTTTATCTCAGATTTGTCGGCGCATTAGCTCCCGCTTGTGACTTTCTCCTTCATGCCTAATGCACACTCTCTACACGTTCACACTCACTATTGTAACTGATCAAAGTTGTCAGTCTCTGCAGACTGAAAGATTGTTTGGGTGTGCAGTTAAAATATTAAGACATTTAAGCTTAAAGGGATTCATCCATCCATCCATCCGTCCATCCAGCCATCCATCCAGCTTCTTCCACGTATCCGGGAAAAGATTTCAGGCTTTCTTAACAGTTTCACGACTCAAACTCGTCTCATTTGTACCAAAATTCTTATGATCCCATTAATTACCAAGTGGGAAAAAGGAAAATCCTATTTACCTGATTTCCCCTTCAAGGTCATCTCCTTTTGTGCCTCTGGACATCTCCCACATGCTGCTGTTTCAGATCACTGTGGAAGTCCCACTCTGATCACTTCCATGTATGCCCTGCAGCTTCACCATGAAGAGCAAACATCAACTTCTGTTCTATTATCAGGATGAGGATGAGAGCTGGTTTCTGCCTAACAGCTGCTTTTAAATGAAGAATTTCCGAAGCCCAAAAGCAGTGTATCAGGCTGGGAGTACAACCAAGAAGATGACTGTCATGTTTTTGACATTCCTTGGGTTGTGCATTACGAATTTGTCCCTCTGGGGTCAAACTGTCAATGCATAGTTCTGCTAAATTGTAGACCTAGCCCCCTGTGACTTCGCCCACTTCTCCAAAATGAAATTTAGCTTCTTGACACACTGTTGGAGCTCCAGAATCAGCCACAGAAGTGCAAGCAGACAGGTCAGAACTTCCATGGAGTAATCTAAAGAGTACCTATAACGGGAGACTGGCCAAATGTTATTTGAGTTTTTTGGGTGGAGTTGTGGAACTTTATGATTTCATACTCTTTTGTCCCTTTTTTTTAATTTGGAATTGAGTCAAATAATGAAAAAGTGGATGGAGCTCCAATTGATGTGGAGAACTTGTGATTCATTTCCTGTTAAGAATGTCCAAAAAATGAGTAAACCAGATCCTTCGATACAAATATTAATTTTTATTCGGACTTAATGAAAGCTTATGTACCACAGAGCAGGAAACTTCACACCAAACATCCCAGCAGTTTTTTATGTTATGACACTTAGTTTTTCTCATCCTTTGTCTTTCTGAATATTGCTTCTTGTAATCCTCAGATCCTTTCCTTTTCCACGTGCCTCCTTTGTTCCCCTCTGTCTGTCCCACTGTTGCCTGTGGTCCCCTCTTTCAGTTTACTTCCTGTTTTATTTTGAACGTTTATCCGTCCTGTGGTTTTACTCTGTTCTGTTCCCACCCTCAATTAAGTTTACCTTTCCCTTATTACCCTCTCTCCCTGCTGTGTTCACTATTTAGTCTGTGTCTTTCCCCTAATTGTCAGGTTGTTGTCACTGCTCCCTCTCGACCCAGACTTCCCTGTTGTTGGCCTTTCTTGGTTTTGTATCACTTTACATTTGGATTAACCAGCTTCATGCTGCATATTTTTGTTCCTCATATTTGTCAATATTAAAATTCCTATTTTTTTAATTTATTCCATAAAGCTGCCTGTCTCAAAAAAAGTTTGCCATCTTCAAATTGGATCAACGTTTTGAGGAAGTGTGACAAAACTATGTGCATTGGGCTTCTATCTTTTGCATTAACAGTAGCACAGAATGATATATCAAAAGGGTAAAATGGGGGTATGTCATATCAAAGACATAAAGAGTGTGTCCATTTTCATCTGAAATGAATTTATTAATATTCCTACTAATTCCTACATTAGGCTCCTCTCTGTTCTTGCTGTGTGTAGATTAGAAACAGTCGTCTGCCTCTCTGCCACACTTTGATTTGACAAAATGTGCTGTCTGTGTTTGTTGGAAACCACGGTCTGCACAAACCCAGACTCATGCAGAGAAAGGCTGCTGTCACCATTTTTACAGGCCACTGCAGATCTGTTTTCATTGACAGAGGGCTGCAAAGGATAAGATGAAGATGCTGCTGTACACCAGTCATGTCTCTATTACATACCCACAATAGATCAGAAAAGTGCACACAGATGCACCTACACAGATTTGCAATTTTTTCCTTCTTTGTACTGTTTGAGCTGAAGAAAACTGAAGATGAGCCCTGCACCATGCCGGCCTGCCTTATGTGTCGCCCTCATGGTTGCAGGACACGCAGCCCTCTTTGTGTCCTTCTGTCCAACCATTCATTCATTTATTTCATCTCCAAGTCACATCCATTTGCAGCTTTTTCTTGGCCATTCTTGGTTTAACTGCTGACATTCTTTTTCTCTTAATGTTGACTGAGGTCTGGGAAGTTTTTACTTAATATCATTTTCTTCCATTAGCACATATATGTAGCTTTTTAAAAAAAAAAAAAAATTCCTGAAATTTGTCAGAGCCAATGTAACTGTAAAATTGTTTTTCAGTTCCAGCTCCGAGGAGGCTGCGTTTCAAAGCGCTGAGCTCAAGCAAACTCCTTGTTTCATGGAAGGAGCCCAAAGGAGACTTTGACAGCTATCTGCTTTTCTACAAAAGTATACCAGGTAGGTAGTTTTTTTTTTTTAACCGTACAGACTCATGCACAATGCACACATGCACACATACTTCTATGCCAAAGAGAAGTGGAGCTTAACTTTGAAATTTTGGAGGAAGGATCCCATTATGACTTGGATTTTCTGTCTGTCAGGAAGGATTATGTAATTTACTTCTTATCAAAGCTCCTTTGAAGGGATTACACTCTTGAGAGATATGGAGGACTCAGAATTTGTCCTGCACCTCAGCCAAGTTTGAGACAAGGGAGAGTTTCTGCTGCGTATGTGCAGCCTGTCAGCAGATTTTGGAAATGGGACTGATAGGTACACAGGACATTAGGAACTATACTAACTGAGGACAGCTGAATGACGGCACAGGAGTCAGTACTAAACCTCACTGAATATAGTTACAGCCATGATGGACGCATGACACTCTGCTTTTATCCCACGTCTGTCACAAGTTGATCAGTGCACAGGCACCGGCCATGATTTTGTCTCTTTTTGGGCACGCACAGTATAATAAAAATCTAATAGAAATCACCCTAATCACTGCTGATGCCTCCTTCACAGTCCACCTGCATTAAAAGCCATAAACCCTCCTTCACATCACTTCCTTCTTTATTGATGCTGTGCTGAATACAGCAGGCAATTCTTCTGCAGCTGATGGGAAAATGAATAAGTAGGACTGAATAAGCACTCTGTGACATAAACCTCGTTTCTCGCAAACAACACTTTGTGAAAAAAATGCCGCGTCTGACAATTTTTTGCTGCATCCGACAGCTGAAAAGAGAACTAAGACTCAAATTTATGGCCACTTCCTTCAAGGGAGGAGTGCAATAGTAGCTCGCTGGCATTTAGCAAATTCAGTAAAATAAATGTCAGTGTTCTTTCTCTATTTATAAAGTATTAGATAGATAAATCCTTTTTCAGGTAAAAAATAGCCATGTGGAGACAGGCACCTGTCATGTGTCCTGAGGTCCACTCTTTGTTCTCTCACTGAATCAGATGAGGTGAACTCAACTTATGCTAAGAATAAAACATCTTTTTAGATCACGCAGGAGGCTATCGGAGTGGCAGCTAACCTTTTAGCTCCACATATGATCGTTTTTCTCCTCAGCTTTCCTATTTTTTTTTCTTTTTAATAAAAAGGAGCGAACAGTGCAACTGGATAAGAATTCAGGTTGTAAGTTGAACCAGATGATTCACTTATGCCTACAAAAATGACTGTTTTTCTTTTCTTCTGTAACATAAACCATGTTTTATGGCACTAAAAATCGCTAAAAAATGTTCAACTTTAACCTCTGCGTCTTTTTTGGTTGGCTTGACCCTCGTAAGCATTTGCTGGAAATCTGTTGAATAGCCTGCCTTTTGTCTGTTTGTACACATACTCGTGTGGTAGTTATTAGAGCCAGATGTCCATATTTAATCTTTTAAATCTCAGTGGTGATGAAGCCAGATCCACATGAAAAAAGCTGAGTTTTTGTAATATGCATGGATCTGAACATAATGTGATTACTGGAAGATTTGCTTGCTTTTTAAGCCCGGAAAGGTATAAGCAGTGGTGGAAACCACAATGCAGGACTCATAGTGATAAAATACCTTAATGATCTTTACCGGTGTACAGGTTCATTTTTTAATCACATTATTGTTTAACTAGGAAGAACCCTGACACTCTGAAGTGGTAGGAAGAAAATAGAAGCAGCCTGTCAGGATGACGTGTTGCCATTACTGTGGTGGGAACACAGGGCATCGGCTGAGGATTGCTCTGCGTTCATTAGTAGCTTTATTCAGTTAACTGTTAATTATGGATGGATCCAAAAACATAAAAGAAATAGTGATCTCGGCAAGAGGCAGGGTACACCTTGGACAGGCCGCCAGCCTGTCGCAGTATAAAACGCTCAAAACCATATTTTATTCAAAATACAACATAGAAAGCATGTCAAATGTTTAAAGTGTAAAATTTTGTCATTTTCAGAAAAATATGAGCTAATTTTCAATTTGATGGCAGCAACAAATCTCAAAAATGTTGGGACAGGGCAACAGAAGGCTGTAAAAGGAAGTCGTACCAGGCAGAAACAGCTGGAGGAAAATTTTGCAACTATTTATGTTAACTGGCAACAAGTCAGCAACATCATTGGTTACAAAAAAAAAAGACAGGCAGAGTTTCTCAGAACAACAATCTGCAAAAAGCTGCTTCTACAAATTGTGGAAGAAATTCAGAAAAATGTTCCTCAATGTAAAACTGGGAAAACCTCCAATATCTCATGATCTACAGTACATAATATCATCAAACAAGCCAGAGGATCTGGAGAAGTCTCTGTGTGCAAGGGACAAACCCAGAAATCAGTATTGGATGCCTGTGGTCTTCGGGCAGCACTGCATTAAAAACTGGAATGCACCACATGGGCTCAGGAACACTTCAAGAAATCACCGACTGTGAACACAGTTCACCGTACCACCCACAAATACAGGCTAAAGCTCCATCATGCGAAGAAGAACATGATACAGAAAGGCCACCGGCTTCTCTGGACCAAAGCTCATTTAAAATGGCATGAAGCAACATGGAAAACTGATCTGTGGTCAAATTAATCAAAATTTGAAATTCTTTTTAGGAAAACGTGGACGCGGTGTCCTCCAGACTAAAGAGGAGAGGAATGACTCAGTTCTAAAGCCTGCATCTTTGATGGTATGGAGGTGCATTAGTGCCTATGCAACCATAAACCCTGAAAGGTATACACAGGTTTTAGAGAAACATGCTCCCATCCAGACGTCTTTATCAGGGAAGGCCTATTTCAGCAAGACAATGCTAAACCACAAACTGCAGCTATTACAACAGCACGACTTCATAACAGAAGAGTCCGGCTGCTGAACTGGAAATATGAAAACATTTGGAACATCAAGAAAAGAAAAATATCACCAAGATGAACCAGGACTGTTGTCAGACAAAAATGGGACAGCATTCCTCTCCCAGAAGTCCAGCAGCTGCTCTCCTCAGATTCCAGATGTTTACTGACTGTTGTTAGAAGAAGAGGGGATGGGATTGAGTGGTAAACATGGGCCTGTTCTGATGTGTTGTTACCATCAAATTAAAATTGTTGAGCTAATATTTTTCTTAAAATGGTAAATTTTCCCAATTCAAAAATTTTATATGTTTTCTAGACATATAGAAAACTTAAATAGACTTAATGTTTTATTCAATATGACCCAAAATGAGTGAATGAGCCCATAAGCTCATCAGGAAAGTGTTTACAGAGATGAAGAACATCCATCCAAAAATATATGTTTCAGTCACATTCTGAAACTGTTTGTCAGCAACAAACTGTCGACATATAAGAATCATATAAACAAGTTTAACAGGACAAAACAGAGACTGAAGAGTGCAACCGAAACCATGTAAATCAAATCAGAAAAGGTATGCTGGTATTTTCTTTTGTCTATTTTTTGTTCTTTCTCTCTTTCTGATTTTTTAAAATCAGATTATGTTTTACTTTGTTGCATTTTGGCATGTGGTCTTTAAAAAAGGTTTTTGTTGGTCAAGAAAGACAGCAGCACTGTGTGTGCTTCCTGATGGTTGCACCAGGCCTATTTTGCAGTTGTGATAAAGTACTTAAGCAGATTACCATTAAACTTCTAGCCAACGTTCTAATGTTTAATGTGGTTTAGAATGAATATTTAGAAAGCAAAATAAAGCAACAGTTCTTTGCTGTAATCTTCAAAAATCTACTTAATTACACTCGATAATGACAGATGATGATTCTAATGGGTTCTCCACAGCTGATGTACTTGGCTGCACGCAAATCACTTTTGTGTTGTAAGAATTTGTAAGACTTGCAGTGACTTTAAAGGATTAATTTAACATTTTTGGAGAAATGCATCCTTTTACTTTGCATAAGAGCATTAAATTAAAAGATCAATACCACTTGGGCACTAAGAATCCAGGGACTGAGGATGAAAACCGAAAGCAGGGCCAACTTGTGAGCCTGGCTGAGCCTAACGTTTACCTCTAAAACTCACTAAGTAGGATGATCCGTCTCAGAAGAAATGTAAAAATGCCAAATTTGTGATTTTATGGAGGGGATTGTGCAGTGACTAACCAACTACAGCAGGTTTACCAGGTAACCAACACAGATGCTGTATGTGTGCAGGATGAATGAGAGAAGTAGCTACAACTTGTAATGCATACTAGGATCAGAATCAGGCTGCTTGTCTTTGTGTAAGTATTGTACAAAAAAAAAAATGCTTTAATTTTTAGGCTTAGACTGTTAATAAACTTAATGTTAACCTACGCTAAGCTTCATTTAAACCTACAGACATGGGATTAAATGGTCTTTAAACTTATCAGTGCGGCATGCAGATGACAAAGAATCACAAATAAACACCCATTAAAATTATAAACACCCAACAGGTGGTTGGAGCGGAGCTCTCTGATCCATCGATGTCGCCGTCTAATAAATCAACGTCAGTCACTGAGGTGATCTACGAAGGCGAAAGGCTCTAAAGAAAGGAAGCTCTGAGAAAAAATAGACATGAACGGTCAGTTTTCATATAGACACCAAGTAAATGCCTCCTACCTAAACCTGAGCCCTGTTGTTTGGTTGATTAATAGCAGTTTGGCTCGCCTGCAGAGGCCAAGCCTCCAGTTTGCGGAGTTGATCAATGCAGTTACCTCACCTGATCTTCAGGCGCCTTCAGAAGGATTTATCTCCTTTTTCCCAAAGGTGTCATTAGTCAGCACCTCGCAGGGACAGGTGACAGAAGAGCTGAGGAAGCACATGCACACACACACACACACACACACACACACACACACACACACACACACACACACACAAACACACTTTCCTTCCTTGTGGTGCATACTTGTATCAGGTGTGCTCTGTTTTTCCAGTCAGGGGAGAGAGGAATCTGGGCCAGGGTCCAAGCTGACTATCAGCAGCACATTGCCAGAGCCCAGGACAAGAAGCAACACATCCACTCCATCTTAACTCCACCTCCTTCTCCCTCGGTCCTCTCTGCTTTCTCCTCTCCTAATCGCTGGAACATTGCCTTGTCATATGTTTCTCTTTTCCCTTACATTCATGCCTGTGTTTTGATTTGT
>VUQJ01045961.1:0-12480 GCA_015108635.1 Andinoacara biseriatus
CGATCACACACAGTAACACAGCGATCGCACACAGTAACACAGCGATCACACACACAGTAACACAGCGATCACACACACAGTAACACAGCGATCACACACAGTAACACAGCGATCACACACACAGTAACACAGCGATCACACACAGTAACACAGCGATCACACACACAGTAACACAGCAATTACACCCAGTAACACAGCGATCACACACACAGTAACACAGCGATCACACACAGTAACACAGCGATCACACACAGTAACACAGCGATCACACACACAGTAACACAGCGATCACACACAGTAACACAGCGATCACACACAGTAACACAGCGATCACACACACAGTAACACAGCGATCACACACACAGTAACACAGCGATCACACACACAGTAACACAGCGATCACACACAGTAACACAGCGATCACACACACAGTAACACAGCGATCTCACACACACAGTAACACAGCGATCACACACACAGTAACACAGCGATCACACACAGTAACACAGCGATCACACACAGTAACACAGCGATCACACACACAGTAACACAGCGATCACACACAGTAACACAGCGATCACACACACAGTAACACAGCGATCACACACACAGTAACACAGCGATCGCACACAGTAACCATATATAAGTAATAGATATAACAGGCCTGAACGTTACCCCGGTAACCAAAAGCATATATACTTTAATACATGATATAAAAATAGTGACAGTAAATACTGATATCAAAGTGATAAAAATTCCCAATGCTGTGCCTCACACAGGGTGACTCCAAAGCATGGAGGTGTGTTTCAGTTACATGGTTCCGGGTACAGTATGTCAGTGACAAACAGAAATTCCCTTCGTTTATTTCGACATTTGGGAATTTTGCACCTCCTTTAAAAATGCTTCAAGAAGATAATATTAAGAGTTTATATAATGACTATGGGTCTACCTTACAGCTTGAGTTTCCTGCTAATTTCCTGAGGAAATAACTAACAACTCATTTCAGGACGCAATCGACAATTTAGGTGTTAAAAGTTAAAAGGAAACAAGAGGCCGTTCTAATCATCACCACACGGGAACAAAGGTGCTTTAACTGTGGTGAGGGCTTTTGTTGAGTGGGCAGTTTAGGCAATTTCCCAGGCAGAGTAATGGAGAGTAGATAGATAAATGGGATCCTTTCCAGAAGGTGACTTCCAAATTCAGGGCTTTTCAGCCTGAAACAAAGTGAAACCAGCAGAATATTGTCTGACACACTGAAGTGAGCGGACAGGAAGCAAGCAGTTAGGTACGAGTGCTATCCTTAGCATGAACGTGTTAAAGAACGTATGATTTGGCCAAGAGTGGCTGACTGAACCCGTTGGAGGACATGCTTCTCACAAGTCCTGCTGTGAGACAGCGAAACAAAGAAAAGGAAGAAGATTGAAAAGAAGGAATGAAGAGGAGAAGGCAAAGTAACCTGGGCCAACGAGCCATGACAGGACGGTCCATCACAGCACACAAGTCAAACTGATGATTGATTGTCCTCAGATCTCAGTGTAGAGACGGGGAAATATTGGCATTATCTTTTAATGCCATGGTTGCATTAATTTGTGGTAGGGTTCATTACCCTACGCTAATAATTTGGATCATATTCATTTGATATTTTGGAGTTCTTTAAAAGTCACAAAATTTTGCAGAGGTTCCACAGGGCTGAATATTTTTCCTGTTATTCATGCTTCCCATTGGCCACTTATTACTATTAGAAAAGAATTCATACATTTCCATTCCTATACAGATAATTTATCTAAGAAGCCCAATGACACAAATTAATTAGCTAAATTACAGACATAAAGGCTTGCTTTGTGATTTTCTATTTTTAAATTCAAAAAAATCTGAAGTTGTTCTATTTGGATGTCATTAACTTTGTGTCTCCTCACTCCTGTAAACCTGCTTTGCTCTCTGTCTCCCTTTTGTCCAAGTATCTCTGACTCCTGTGCAGTTCCTGGTCCCATCACGGTAAATGTTACATTGTTGCTGCTTTTTGTGTCTCCGTGCACCTCTTTTGTCCCTTTGCCTTCTCCTCACCCCAACCTGTTCCACTTTTTCAGAGTGCACAGTTTCCAGGCCTGAAGGTAGCTCTCAGCAGAGATGTGCGTGCACGTGGACGTAACAGGTCTTTGCTGTCTAAAGATAACAGCCAGTGAAAATGGCCCAAATTTAGTCCTGTAAGACTATTGCAGCAGACATCATCCAGCTTTATTCTGAGCTAATTATAACTTTTTAAAATATGTATTTTGTTGAATCACTGGACCAAATCACAACAATCAAGCTGTGACAGAACTAATCCATTTAGAACCTCAACACTAACAGACCTCCACCCATTTACTTCCAATATTATCAATCTGTTTGGACCTTGTGACCCCCGACCCCCACCCCTCCATGGCCTGGTTCTGCTGCTGGTTTTTTCCTGTTAAAAAGGGAGTTTTTCCTTCTCACTGTCACCAAGTGCTGCTCTTATGGGGTTGTTTGATTGTTGGGACTTTACATTGCAATTTAAAGTGCCTGGAGGAGACTGTTGTTGTGATTTGGTGCTATATAAATTGAATTGAGCTGAACTGAACTGAGTACTTGCTGCAGTATTCTCCTGAATGAGGCATCACCACTCAGACAAAATCTCCACATCAGTGTTGGAATAAGAGGTGAAGTGGTCAAAATCAGAAGTAAAGAAACTGGAAGGAATTAAATTCCCTCAGCAGCTGCTGTCTTCACTTAAGTAAGAAAAAAGCTATATTTTCCTCAGTCTTTCAATTACTTTTCAATGACGTTCATTTTCTTTTCTGATAATAACAGGCCCAATTTATATATTTTCATGCAACTTTAATTCTTTTCTCTGATTGCTTTAAGTAATAGTGGGGAAGTAAATTTCACACAAATAGCAGGTTGCATTGTCCAGTGAAGTGTGACGTTAAAATAGAAAATAACAGCCCCAGACCCTGTAACATAACACGTGACAAGCATTTACCAACATTTCCATACACATAGTTCTCAGGCTAAATAATTTCTCTCACACGGACATGGAATCAAAATAAGCAGATGTATACGGCAGACAGATTTGTAGCCAGCAGCAGAAGACCCTTTAAGGTAGTACAAAAAATTAGGCTGAGCCAGATCTCTTAGGTCCCTTTACCATTTCTTTACACTCTTAAATGATAACGGCAGCAGACAATGTTCACGCCTCATTTCATTTCATTATCGCGTCCCATTTGCCCCATCGCAGCAGTTCTCGGACTAGACTTTTATCTCAGCATGCAGGCAATCGCTCATAGACAGCAAACATAATGGAAGTAGGGGGGATTGTCTAATCAAAGGTTTGTGAAACCAATTTGCAATGCTCTGGAAAGAGTACTCCAGAGAGGAAGCATTCACCAATAACTACACAGGGAAATCCTGCATCATACAGCCAGCACTTTCATTATACTCACAACGCTCACATGAGATTTATTATTATTATTATTATTATTATTATTATTATTATTATTAGTGGCCATATTAAGCATGAATTCAGCTTGATTTAAAGAGAGGTTGTTCAAAGACGCACTGTTCCCTTCAGGATGTTCAGGCATTTCTTAATGGCACACTTCACATGTATGTGTAGTCAAGGTTTTCAAAGTACTGATGTTCTGTGTACAACCCATAATTCAATAGCTCATAGAATAGTAGCACTAACTCTAAATTTGTGTATGACTTTATCAGTCTCTTTCATCACTATGGAGCAATTTTGCTTCACAATGTTGCTTCTGCTCACGGAGGTTTGAGGGCATTTGGAGATGCACAGCTCTCTTAATGTCCACTCCAACTCCATCATTCTTTTCTGTTTCTGTTCTCGAGATCATTGTCCTGTTGCATGATTCAATTTCTCTGAAATTTGAGCTTCTTTGTTTTTTTGCAGTTTCTCTGAGCGTTGCACACTCTGACTTTGGGGTGAACTTGTGAGCTGCCCACTCCTGGGAAAACTGTGGCATTGTGTTAACACACACCTGGAAATCCTAGATCATCACACTGCACAAAAGTCACAACATATTGAACCTGGAAGCAGAACCTTGCAGACGGCAGGAAACTAAGACTTAGGAATTTTGGGCCCCTTGAAAGACACAGCCTACTGGAGTATTGTTGCTGACCGTGTTCATCCCTTTATGACCACAGTGTACCAGTCCTCTGCTTCCAGGAGGATAATGTGCCACATTTCTTCACTGTGTTTAAATAGCCTCCACAATCACCAGATCTCAATCTAGCAGAGCACAGTTGGGATGTGGTTGAGTAGGAGATTGAGATCATGGATGTACAGCCAACAAATCTGCAGCGACAGCATTACGCTACTGTGGTCAATATCATATCGGAGGAATTCTCAAGACAAAAGAGGGTCCCAACTCTTGACATGTGTAACTAATAAAGTGGCAAAAGTGTGTCTATTTTTTTCCATAAACAGCTCCTGGTACTGTAAACAGGACCACCAGCATGACCCCCAACACCAGTCCATCTTCAGCGAAGCCCAGTTGCATTACTGTCAGGGCTTAAAGAACAATACAGAACGGCAGCATCTTCAGATAATGAGCAATAGGCAGATTGATACAGAACACTCTGCAGTAACTTTGTTTATTGTATGTTTCAGCCTGGATTTGTTTCCAGCTGAAAGCAGCAAGATACTTGCTCAGTAAAAAGAGGACATAGTACTTCCAACCTCAGTACCTTCCTTTTCCCTCCTCAATGCATTCAAAGCAGTCAGAGTTTGGTATGGAAGTACTTTGTGTTATTATGCTGAAATACTTTCTTTTTTTGAGACGGCTGCTGTTATGCAAAGATTATATACAGCTAATGTAACATTATAGCTCATTGTTAGCTCTGCAACCATATTAACATTTCAAAAAATAATGTTTTAAATAAATGTTCTGCCATCCATCTGCTTCCGCTTTTCAGGGTCGCGGGGGGGCTGGAGCCTATCCCAGCTGGCATAGGGCGAGAGGCAGGGTACACCCTGGACAGGTCGCCAGCCTGTCGCAGGGCCAACACAGAAACACAGACAACATTCACACTCATATTCATGCTCTCATTCACACCTATGGGCAATTTAGATTAGCCAATTAACCTAACCCCAGTAAGTGCATGTCTTTGGACTGTGGGAGGAAACCGGAGTACCCGGGGGAAACCCACACAGTGAGACAGAGGCCGGGCAAAGGTGGAATCAAACCCAGGCCTTCCAGATGGTATTCAAACTGTGAGGCCGCAGTGCTAACCACCACGCCACCGTGCTGCCAAATGTTCTGGGACATGGGCACAAACTATGTTTTATTTATTTATTTATTTTATCAATTAATTTCTTTTAACCATTAATATTCAACCACGGTCTCAAGAATCCTATAATCCTACTGCTATTGGTACCTAACAACTAAATCTGATATCATGAGACCCCTTCTGCCACAGTAATACACCCACTCTTAGGGTCCCCCCACCTGCCAAATCCCACTTTAATTTCTGTGCTACACCCAGACGAGCATTTTGGTCCATGTTAGACTGTTTATTGTTACACCAAGACGGGAAAAGAAATTTGAAAAAAAAACAAAAAAAACTTAAATTTTGGTGTGTATTCAGATTACAAAATTACATTTTAAAGAAATAAATCTAGGGCACTGGCCGTGGGTAAGGACATACTCTCCATGTGCCCTTCTAGTTTATACTGTTAATACATATTCAGCTTTCACAGTGTTGGTTCTGCATAAACGCCTCCTCTCTGGGGAGAAAAGAAAAACAGACACGGTATCAGTGGGCACTGACCCCTGAAGGTCAGTTTTTACCATCCCCTCATATCTCTTCATTTGCAGGATTCGCAGTGGTCAGATGGACCATGGGAAGATAAATGGTCTATCACTCAGATTTATACCTTTTTTCCAAACCCATCAGCCCGTGTGCCCACAGCCCCAGTTTTCCTTCTGTAAACAAAAATGCCTTTATCATGTGACTTGCATATTTACAGAGCTAATTAGACGTGTTTGACGAGTTTCTTTTTTGAAACCTAATTTAAAGCTGTGTTGAAGTTCTGGGTTTAGTATGTTTTACTATTGTTGGAAAAATGGGCTCAGAAACTCCTCTTTTGAGAACTGTGAAATTGATCTGGCACTCACTGAAAGGCATGTGAAGAATCCGCTGATTAAAGGAGACATCCTTCCCTTCCTCTCACCAATGCCAGCCTCTGAGTTCTGGATTAATAACCATCACTGCTGCTATTCTAACAGAAAATGATTTTGTTCACTATGGTTTCCTGCCTTTATGAGTCACACTCGTGAGCAGCAACTTTAACTTTGTGTACAACTTAGCGCAACTTGCTCCATGATTATGATTCAGTGGCTGTGTCCTCTGAATCGATCAAGAGAGCAAGATTATCGGCCTGCAGGGTTGATGGAAGTTATGAATTATTAGGTGGAGAGGAAAGTAATATTGGAGGACAGAGGATTGAAGACCTGCAGCAGAAATGACCAATGACTGCAGTGCTGTGGTATAAAACAGACATTTATTTGATTTATAAGCTAAAGGGAGGCCCCTGGAGAAAGGCCAAGGCTTATGCAATTAGGCCAGACAAGTCAACCCCAACCTTTCCACAGTACTTATAAGTCCTTCAGTCATTGAGAAATTTGCTCCACTTTAGTTTGATGGATACATTTACAAGTATTGTCACAGCAGCATCGGTGCGTGCAGCCTCCTCTACACTTTGCCTCTGAGCCTTATTCTGTCTTCTAAAGATCACAGTTATATACTAATAGTGTTAGTTTTGCCCAGAGGCCCGTTGGTTAGTGAAGTCTCATCCTGAAGCTAGTGTTCCTGATATTACGGCTTCACGTTGAACACACACGGGCACTAGATGTTTCAGCAATAAATAAGGAGAGGATAAACTCACTGGGCAGACCTGGCTAACGGAAAGATGTTTGAGTAATGAAGAGTACAAACTGTTCTGATATTGTGGGGTCATCAGTGTGACTTAGAAGTGTCCATTTGTTCTCTAAATATTATCAGAAACGTTAGCTAACATAGGTTCGATTGCTAGAGATTATGAGCTAATTTTAGCTTTCTGAGCTATTAGTCTGCGAGTCCGAGTCAGTAATTATTTCAGTTCCTCAAAGTTTCCTGTTCTGGTTCAGTTGGTTTTCATTGTTTTCAAGGTACATTTATGGACAGTGAACTGAAGTACCTAAAGAAAGTCAAAAGGATGTTGCCTCTTATGTGAACAGCCAGCAGCAACGGCCCAATATTTATTTTGAATACTGCTGTTTATATGGATGATATGGATCAGTTTATGCCTTTTATTGGGTTTTACATTCAGTTTCACTGTCACAGTTTCCTTTTGGATGACAGCACAAAGATTAAAAGAGGAGGACAGAGAGGGAGAGAAAGAGAGAAAGCAGGGGGAAGACAGCAAAAAGAGAGAGAAAAGAAAGAGGTGAGAGTGGATGTGTGGCCAAAGTCTGCAACATTAATGCAAAGGTAGCTTCTGTTTGACCCGCATTCACTGATGAGGATTTCACACGACTGAGCGGTGAGCTATAATTTTATCAAACGTGTATCCTCTCTAACCTGCTGCTGTATTATGTCACAAATTCACTGCTTATTCACCTTATTCACAGATAGTGAAGTTGAACATAAAATGTAATGTATTAATTTAAAAACACTTTTCTTACAGTTTAACATCAGCAGTCTGATTTTTCCACTCTCTGAACTGAATACTGCTACTTTAATTTCTTGATGTGTTGGCGGACTGCTCCTTATCTGTTTGCCGCAAATCATTCTCTAACTTACTTTGGAAAATTCTAGGAAACATGACTGAGCCTTTGTGCCGGTGTTGATAACTGAGGGGTCTAACTTAAACATTCTACATTATTCCCAGACACTGCAATCAACAATTCAAATAATTAGGTTGCTTTTAAAAGAAACATTGTAACATGTATCCAGTTGAATTGGCATTTGCAGAGTTTTGAAGGGCTGAATAGATTTGATAGCAGCATATGCATGCGCTCATTTTCTTTAAAAATATTTTGTGGTATAAAACTGATGAGACAAAAAGTAATTTATTAAGTAAAATTGTTTTATTAATGTATAAATTTCATCTCACTGTATGAATGACATCATTGGGAGCTGAGACCCCCCTGAATGTTCATCCATCCATCTTCCTCCGCTTTTCCAGGGCTGGGACATGGAAACCCAGACCTCCCTGTCCCCAGCCACCTCCTCCAGCTTATCTGGGGGAACGCTGAGGCGTTGCCAGGCCAGCCAAGATATATAATCTCTCCAGTGTGTCCTGGGTCTGTCTCAGGGCCTCCTCCATGCCTGAAAGGAGGCCCAGGAGGTGCCTAGCATCCTATTCTGATGCTCAAGCCACTTCAATTGGCTCCTTTCGATGGGGAGGAGCCGCATGGCCTAGTTCAACCCCTCCTCACCTGAGGTTGTCTTCAGGTCACAAGGATAAAAATGATAGATGGTTCTGCAGTTCCCTGCCAGACTATTCCCCTGCTTAATGTTTAGTTTAGCAGTCTCTTGGAAGAGGTGCTCTAGCTAAATGGATGATCTAATGTTTAATTCCTCAATTAATCCATTATAAGAGCAGGTGGAGATTGAAGTTTATGGTGAACCTCACTGATTCTTCTCATACCTGTCAGGGTGGGCCCTTAAATTGCAGGGAGGTAACTAAAAGCAGGGATGTGGTATTGTATCCTTGTCCTCTTTCCTCTGCCCAGAAGGTACAACTCTCCATGTACCAGTGTGACAAAGAAAAGCAGCCTTCAGTCTGCATGTTCAGCCTCGGAGAAAATAAACTCAACTTTTCCTGGATTTTTAGAGTTGTTCATACAGTCATTTAGGCAGTCTGGGTGAATGTGTCACTGGTTGGTCCTCCATCTCAGCCTCTGTGTCTGGTCAGGATTTGTTTCAAGAAAATATATTTTAAAAAAATTCAATTAACTGTAAAAAAAAAAAAGTTTAATTAAATTTTTTACCTTGTTTTCTTTTGAGCTACAAATGAAATGAAATGAATAAAACTCCAAAGTTTATCACTGAGCAAACTAAAGTGAGCGATGAATTGAAAATAAATGTAATTTTTAGATTTGTATTCTACCACAGAAAGCCAGCAAGAAAGAACTGGCGGGAATGCGACGCTGAGCGCTTCGGATTTCCTGAACTCGGTCAGCTTTGATGGGAAAGGACTTTTCTTCAAAGTAGCTGCTTGGATTTTCAGGGCCTGGCTGTGTGAGATTCCGCCATCTCAGGAGGGTTTTTCCAGACTCCCCTGCTGTTTGGCCTTTTGTCCCCTCGGTGAGTAGAATTTATGAGGGTCGTGGTCCAAACCCTCAGCATCTACGTCCTCTAACTCTAATAAATCCTTCATGCTGAACGACTTTATACTCTCCAAAAAATTGGATTTTTTATTCCTTACTGAAACCTGGCAGCTTGACATCCAGCTTTGCCCAGACGGTTATTCTTAACAGCCAACCTCGGACGTCTGGCCGTGGAGGAGGTCTCGCTGTGGTGTTTCGGAACCGGTTTATTCTAAAGACATTTTTATTTCTGATCACCATTGTATTGTTTTTGATTTGTCCTACCATGCCACTCTGTCTCCTGCCCGCCGGGTAGTTATTTCTCGCATGTTAAATTCCTCTAGTGCAGAAAAATTCTCAGACAGGTTCAATTTATTTTTATCTCCCTGTGATGATGTTGATCATTCAACAAATCTTTTTAATGATCATTGTCTTTCCATTTTAGATGAAGTCTGTCCTGTTAAATTGAGATTAGCTCCTGCTTCAAAACCTTCGCCCTGGGTAAATGACAGCATTTGCTGTTTAAAGCATGACTGTCGTAAAGTTGAGCGCCTTTGGACGAAAACTCGTTTACATGTTCATTTGCTTCATTTAAAAGATCTTTTAGTTTCTTTTAACAATGCAGTCAAAGATGCAAGAGCTGCCTATTTCTATAGCCTGGTCACAAAGAGTAGAGGGAATCCAAAAGTGTTATTCGACACAATCACTGATATTCTCACTCCTGCTCTACCTGTTGTCCCAATTTCTTCAAACGCAGATTGTAATCATTTTCTTTCTTTTGTAGTAGATAAAATCAGCACTATAAGATCCAATATTTCCCCATCTGGTTCTTCACTAACTGTCCCTGCTCCAGCCTGGTCTGTTATAGAAAGCTTTTTTACTATTTTTTTAATTGAGCTGAAAAAAATAGTCGACTCAATGAAAGCATCTTCTCGCTCCCTTGATATTTTACCTACCTCTCTGTTCAAAAATGTCTTTCGTCATATCAGTCCCTGTGTGCTTTCAATAATTAACACCTCACTGGTCTCTGATCAAGTATCTGCTTATTTTAAGAATGCCATCATTCACCCACTTTTAAAATAACCCAAGCTTGACCCTTCTATTTTCAGCAGTTATAGACCAATTTCAAAATTACCCTTTCTATCTAAGATTCTGGAAACGGTTGTATCTAAGCAGCTTATAGCCTTCGTGGACAAACACAATATCCTCAACAAATATCACTCCGGTTTTCATTCCACAGAAACAGCTCTTGTTAGAGTTTCCAGTGACATTTTGTTACATAGTGATGCAGGAGAATGTTCTGTTTTGTTGATGTTGGACCTTACTTCTTCCTTCGATACTGTTGACCATCAAATCTTTCTCGATAGGCTGAGACATTGGGTAGGTGTATCTGGGTCTCCTTTGGAGTGGTTAACTTCATATCTAACTGAACGATGCTTCTGTGTGGCTGCCTCTAGGTACAAGTCCTCTCCAGCCTGCCTTGCTTGTGGTGTGCCCCAAGGTTCTGTCCTAGGCCCCTGATTATTCTTATTATATTTGCTTCCTTTACAGCATATCCTGAGCACTTTTGAGGGCATTTCATATCACTGTTATGCCGATGACATTCAGCTGTACATTTCCTTTAAGCTTGAACATGTCTCCAAGTTACAGCTCCTGATTCATGCTTAGAATCTATTAAAAGTTGGATGACTGATAACTTTCTCCAACTTAATGATGAAAAAACTGAAGTACTTGTTTGTGCCCCTGATAGATTTGTACCCAGGATAATGGAAGCTCTTGGTCCTCTTGGCAAATTTGCTAAATCTTCCATTAGAAACATTGGCGCAAATTTATAATCTGCGTTCTCTTTACATACCCATGTGAAATCTCTGGTTCACTGTTGTTTTGATCATTTATGGAACCTTACTAAGTTAAGTCCCATTGTGTCACGTTTCGAACTTGAAATTGCCATCCATGCATTAATTTCCTCATGTCTGGACTATTGTAATGCTTTATTTACTTGCCTTAGCAAAAACTCCCTGGAACGCTTCCAGGTCGTTCATAATGCTGCTGCGAGGCTTCTGACAAAAGTATTCTCACACCACAATGTTACTAATCCAGCTACACTGGCTCCCCATTACTTTCAGAGTCTAATTTAAGATTCTGAGCCATACTTATAGAAGCTTTCATGGTCAAGCACCTACTTATATCAGTGAACTCTTGCATCCGTACAGTCCCCCCAGGTCTCTGAGGTCATGTGATAAAGGCCTACTGGCCGTACGTCACACGAGGCTGAAAACTAAAGGAGATAGAGCTTTTGCAAAAGCAGCTTCCCGACTCTGGAACTCTAACCCCTTGTGTATAAGAACTGCTGATTCAATGATGTCTTTTAAAAAACAGCTAAAAAACTCATCTTTTTAGGCTTGCATTTGGTTAGTGTTTTTTTTTTCCTCTCTCTTTCTCCCCTTAACTCCAATTGTATTTCATTTTATTGTTGTGAAGCACTTTGTGATTTATGTCTTGAGAGGTGCTATTGATAGGTTCAGATCATTTTACACAACAAAGAACACTCACACACAAACAGTTCAAGGTTTTCTTCCGCTAGCGGGGAGAAGGTACAACCCCTCTGAGCTCAGGTACGGAACGGGAAATCTCCGCACCTGAGTCAGAGACGAAGTAATTCCTCGGCGCAACTTCCTCCTGCAGCGGTTTTTATTTAGTAAAAGTCACGTGATGTTACAAAGCAGTTTTACAACCTAAGTAATAAAACATTCCTGGCCCTACGTAACCTTATATGGTAGTGGAAAAAACCCCATTGAAGGTATACATTAGCCAGGGATACGTGACTTCCTGTATGCTTGTATATGTGTGTGTGTGTGTGTGTGTATATGTGCGCTCTGTGGGGGTTTGTGAACAGGACTGCAGTTTCTTCAACAGCTCCTTTCAGAGATTCACAAACGTATCCCCATCAGAATAAACCACAGTAATATATAGAAACTTATGAAAACACCAGATATGATAACCCATTGGAAAACTACAATTCCAACACTATATAAATAAAATTTTACTTACTTACATTACAGAGTTGCCTTTACAGTGGGTGCATGTCCTTGAGTGTATGAGGCCCATTTGGAACATCCTTTGTCCTGGATAGTGGTACTATGGAGAG
>VUQJ01045962.1:0-10859 GCA_015108635.1 Andinoacara biseriatus
CTTGCATTTGGTTAGTGTTTTTTTTTTCCTCTCTCTTTCTCCCCTTAACTCCAATTGTATTTCATTTTATTGTTGTGAAGCACTTTGTGATTTATGTCTTGAGAGGTGCTATATAAATAAAATTTTACTTACTTACATTACAGAGTTGCCTTTACAGTGGGTGCATGTCCTTGAGTGTATGAGGCCCATTTGGAACATCCTTTGTCCTGGATAGTGGTACTATGGAGAGTTTTGTATTGTATAAGTTTAATTGGGGGCTATTGGTAATTTTGAAGGTGGGTGGCTGTAGCTCAGGAGGAAGAGCAGGTCACCTCCTGATCGGAAGGTCGGTGGGTCGATTCCCAGCTGCTCCGGGCCACGTGCCAAAGTATCCTTGGGCAAGATACTGAACCCCAGGTTGCTCTCTGATTCTCTGATAAGAGTTGGAATATGAATGTTAGATAATAGAAGCGCTTAGATTCATACGAAAGTGATTGGGTGAATGCAAACATGTTGTATAAGCGCTTTGAGTGCTCAGTCAGAGTAGAAAAGCACTATATAAAAACTAGTCTATTTACCATCTTCCATATTTTTATATAAGTTCTTGGAATGAAATAAAGGTTCTGTCTTGGATAAAATGTTTTAGATTTTTTAGCCTTTTCTTGTGCCATAATGGAAAATTCAGCATTTTCTTTTTTCTCACAAATATCTAGATTGTTCCAAATGGGTGTTTACATGGGACAAGTAAGACTTAATTTTTAAAATCCTTATCTTAAAGACCTACTAGCATCGTATCACCCCAATAGAGCACTTCTCAGACTCTCGCTTACTTGTGGGTCCTAGAAAATTTAATAGTAGAATGGGATGAAGACCCTTTAGCTTTCAGGCCCCTCTTCTGTGGAACCAGCTCCTAGTTTGGATTTGGGAGACAGACACCCTCTATATTTCTTAGATTAAGCTTAAAACTTTGATCACGTTTATAGTTAGGGCTGGCTCAGGTGGCCCTGAACCTTCCCTTAGTTATTCAGCCATATAGGCTTAGGCTGTTTGCGGGGGGGGGGTTCCCATGATGCACTGAGTATCTCTTCTTCACTCATCTCTTTTCACTCTGTGTTTGCACATCACTCTGCATTTAATCATTAGTTATTATTAATGTCTGCGTCTCTTACACAGCATGTCTTGTCTCCCTCTCGTCACCCCCAACCAGTCATGGCAAATGGGTGGCTGTCCCTGACCCTGGTTCTACTGGAGGTTTTTTCCTGTTAAAAGGGAGTTATTGTGTTGTGTTGAGTGTTGTGATTTGGCATTATATAGCGAAAATAAAATTGAATTTGCCCAAACGTTTGACTGGTGGCAATTTGGCATTTAGCATCATATTTTTGTTGTTGATCAAGTATGGTTTGGAAAAAAATATGTTGCAACTGTTTCTGCGTAGTTGTTGGTAGATGTTTTTATGTTTCATTCTGGGACACTTAGAGAAATATAAAGTTTTTTAAACACAAATCATTGTGTCTGTTAAATTAACACATTAACATTGCAGTCAGCAAGGGCTAACAATGATGCTGCTTAGGCTCCAACATTAACATTACCATTTATTAGCTGTAGCCCCTACCGTTATCTTAATAATTTAACAGAAAGCTAATGTGTGTATGTGCTAACAGTTATATGGCTAACATTAATGTGGACACAAGTGAACATTTATAAGTGTTTGAGGCTGGTCAAGATCATCCATGATGCATAACAATTTGTTATTCAAAAGCTTTCCTTATCAGTTTATTCAGCTTGTTGGTACCACCAGCTTCAGTGCTTCTTCCCCAGCATAACACAACACTTTACTAAAGTTAAACTACTAAACTACTTACTTTTGAAAATACTCAAGTATTCAAAAGTAGATGCATTTAAAAATATTCAAGTATTCAAAAGCACACATTATATTTTCTAATATCAGTACATTGCTGTATTGTTTTGAGTTGAAGAACAAAACAGCTAGGAGAAACAGGATCAACCCCTCAAAGGCCCTTGGTGTTTCTGAGTTCCAATCGTTTGCTTTTATAATTTGTATATGGAGCACTCTATTATATGTTGAGTATATAAAGAAACATTGGATATAATGTATGTTTTTACATTAGTAATTCATTTGGCACTTTTTTAGGTAAAATCTGAGGAGCCACTTGCGAGCCGAAAGGGCCGGCTCTTATTTGGGAGCCGAGCCTAAAGAGCTCTGAAAAGAGCCGGAATTCCCATATGTCCATGGGTGTGGTGGTTTTGCCGCTCGACTTTCTCCAACTGTCTCCATTGCTGATTTCTGTTTGAATGAAAGCGGAAGCTCAGCTCAAGTCACTATGGCGTAATTCCAGATCCCAGGTGTGGGCGGAGACTGTGATTGGTTTCCCTTCTTTTGAGGAGCATAGCATGTGGCCAATTGCATTTCAGTAAAGAAAAACTGCAACAGCAGGCTACAAAGCTCTGCTGAGCCAAAAGGAACAAGTAATGACGAGCTTCCTAGAAATGTAGCGGAGTCAAAAGTACAATATTTGTCTTTGAAATGTAGTGGAGTGAAAGTCATAAGTTCACCAAAAAATGAATACTCAAGTAAAGTAAAAATACTCAAAAAATGTACTTAGGTACAGTACTCAAGTCAAACATCAAACGATCTGAGCCGCAGTGATTGGTTCCAATGTGCGCCAGCGTCTCTGTGTGTCCACACCGAGCGACAGGGCGGGGCAGAGGGCACAGACACACCACGCAGTAGAGGGAGGGGCTCCTGCAAAGCTCGCTCAGAGGCAGCTACAGTAAGAGCTAGCCGACGTTGCGCTTTACACTGCACACGGGAACGGTGAGACAAATGATTGACAGATAACGTAAAGCGGAAAAATTGTGTGCAGTTTGTCACACAGTGTGTCTGCTAGCTAAAAGAACAGCTGCTGTGTTTTCAGGGAGAGCAGAGAATGAGCGATAACTTCAGTTAGATGTAGAAAGATGTAAGAAAGAGGAAGGAGAGGAAGAAGAGAGCAGCAACATGGTCAGCTGATTACAGCCTGCACACAGTATAATTTACTGGACCTTCAGTTAGCTTTGCGCAAAAACACCTCTTTCAAAGAGGTACTTTTACTTTCTTACTTTGAGTAGATTTCAGAGCCTGTACTTTTTTACTTTTACTTGAGTAAAGAAGTTGAACCAGTACTTCGACTTTTACCAGAGTAGATTTTAACCCAAGCACTTGTACTTCTACTTAAGTACAGAATGTCAGTACTTTTGCCAACTCTGCTTTTAAAGGAGTTTTCAAAGGAACTGCAATCTTGTTCACAACCCCCATTCAAACGTATCCCCCACAGCAGACAGACACACACACACACACACACATCCCCCACAGCGCACAGGTACACGAACGCGCACACATGCAAGTCACGTACGTCATGCGCATACACGTAAGCATACATTCATATATGGTAAACAATAGGAACGTTGCTGACTGTATGTTGGAACTGGAGGTTTGTGGCCTCACGTGATTTTTATTGTATGCATGTGTGAATAAAGGCTGCGGTGGGGGCAGCGGCTCGCGGAAGATTCCTCCTTTGTGTCCTGAGGGACGCAGAGGACGACTTCCCTTGTAAGTAAAATAAGAATTGTGCGTTTGTTCCTTGTTTGTTATAAAATGATCTGAACCTATCAGCAGGGGAGCAACATAACATATCAAAAGGATTAGGACTTTTTTTTTCTGACTTTGGTGGATTTTCTCGATTGTTCTATAGGTCACCCAAGCAGACCTTTTACAAAGCAGTAGCCAACAGACTCCTCTGAACCTCTTCAACATGTGGAGCTTCCACAGTTGCATAGTAAACTTTGTGTATAAACATAAGGATGACCTAAAATATTTCCAGGCCATCAGACACTCAGAGAAATTTGATCCCCCAATGCAAAGGAGGCTGGGGGCTTTCTCAGGATTCCTTTAGATAAGGATTTTTTCCCCCATTCTTCTGTAAGATCCTGCCAAACATGGACATGGACAATCAGCTACATAAAATAAACATTAAAATCGAAATCCAAAGACAGCATGCTAATGATCAGGTAAATTCATAATTTATTTTTAGCTGATACCAGCTGTTGTTAGAAAGGTTAGTTGCTCACTGCCAACTGTCTATATAAGACTGAATGTCCCTTTTAACTAAACTAAAAGGTTATTATAGCGCACACCACAGTAATATTTGACTTAGTATTTTAAAATCAAAGAGAAGAGCCACTCTACCTGGATTGCAATAGCTAAAGTAAAGCAGTTTTTAAACACAGTTTGTACCTAAATACTTGGGCTCAGGTGACAAGTAGGTCAGTTTTTATAAGAGGCTAACTTGTTACTTGAGTTGTGAACTACCACGAGAGTATCATACATACGGAATAGAATTGATCGGAGTGCATTTATGGTATGAATCAATATCTGAGAGCAAGTTAGCAACTTTATTTATTCGTTGATTTGTTCAGGACCTCCTTTTCCTCCTAGTATGAGCCAGAGCTGACTTTGTTGTTTGCAGATTCCAGGCTTATGAGAAAGCTGTCTCATGAAATATGATTATATTTATTTGTTTACTTACTTATTTTTATCTATTTATTTTGGCCATCGCAATACCATATAGAAATTATGAGTAAAATAATCCTAACATATAACTAGAAAAAAGGGTTTAGACATTGATTTTTTAATTTATTTTTTTAGGGAAACATGAACTTGAAGATCAAAAGAACTAAACATTACTGTGCAGCTAAAACCTTATTACTCACTTGGCTTGACTTGAACATAGGCATGTGTCAGAATGACCTTAATCCAAATATTTTTATTGCAAATTTAAACTGATATATTGTTTACAGGTGTGTGAAACAATCCTGAAGCATGCAAAAGAGAAGCCTCATCGGTATATCACTGTTGCATCGAGAGCTGCTCTTGCAATACAGTGTGCACTTCCCCTCAAAAAATGCTGGAAGGATAACCCATGTTGAGCAGTGCCAAGTTCAAAACAGAACTGTCTCTCATTTACAAGAACAGTGAATTCCAGGGTTGCAGGTTGCAGTGGTGAGATGTCGCGTACCAGATTTTCATGGAGAACAACTGACATCTTAACAGACTGTCTGAGGTCCTCCTCACCACACTCAAGACAACAGCTGAAGCTAAGAGGTGCTTTTCTGCTTTGAAGAGGATCAAAAGCTTCTAGAGAAACACCATGACACAGGATCATCTTAATGCTCCAGCTGTGCACTGCATGGAGAAGACCCTGATCAGAGACATGCCTGACTTTAATAAAAAGGTCATGAGAGGTTTGCCACTGACAAGGAGAGAAAAGTACAGTTCCTGTACAAAAAGGCTTGTCAGAAAAATCTGCAGCTTTTCTCATCATATTGTGAGAAAAGCTACTCATATTTGTTAATTGGCATAGTTATCACACCTAATTTGAGACAGGTAAAACATGCGTAACAAACATGCATTTGTTTGTATTCCGTCATTTAAATAATTGATATAAAAACAAAACAATGAACAATTCAACATATGAAAGGTGAGCTAACATATTTAACAGTAATATTTATTTATATTAATGTCTTTATTGGATATTAAGAAGCTACAATTGTTTTTTTAAATAATTTGAATATTTTAGTTAGTTAATTTCAAAGTAATTCATATACAGATTATGTTTATTATGTTTTTTGCACGATCCACTGCCTGCAAGTTAATAATTTATGCAGAATTAATATTTTCGATATGTTGTTTTCTAACAAAACAGGGCCCATATTTAAACAGTTTCTTCCACTTATCCAATTCCAGGGTCTAGCCTATATTTGCTGTCACAAAGAAAGCAGTAGGATAGGGAGGAAGCAGGAGTATCTGGAGACAACCCACACAGACACAGGGAAACATGCAAACTCAATAAAGAAAGGCTCCAGAATGGATAATTGCTGTGCCATGCCATGCTATGTTTTTTTTAAATATTTAATATTACTCAGAATTCCCCTTTTTTGTGTCTTGCAAGGCATTATTTGTGACTTTGTTTCATTATAATAATAAAAATAATATCATTAATAATTTGTAACTTTGTTCTCACTCTAACATTGAAATAATACAGAGTCTTACAATTTTAAGTACCTTGAGTTGACTTTTGTTGTCAACTCAAGGTACTTGAGTTCATATAAATGAAATTGAAGTAGAGTATTTGTATATTTGTAATACAAGTATAAAACAATGAAAAAATTTCTAAAGCACACAGTTAAAAAGTAATTTTCACAATTTGGATGCCTACAAACACAGTCAGGAAAACAGAAAAGCTAAGAACACCATTAATGCTTCCAAAAAAAAGTAAAACAATGCACATAATGCACAGCACCACATTTGTCAAAAGACAAATTTGTATCAGCACAAACACCTCCTACCAGCTGTCAAGCATGGTGATGGTGGTGGTGGAGATGTTGGTTTGGGCTTGTTTTATAACCACAGGACCTTAGCAGCTTGCAGTTGTAGCATCAAAGTATTCTAGAGACATATGTGAGGCTGTCTGACAGCTGACACTTGGCCAAAATGGAGTCATGCAACAGGACAATGATCCAAAAAAACAACAGAATAATCTGCAATGGGTAAAAAAGAAACAAATCAGTCCAATCCAATGCAATGACCAAGTCAAAGTCCAGATCTCAACTACATTAAGAAAGGACATTAAGAAAGCTGTACTTAAACAAATGCCTGCAAACCTCAATAAATGGAAACAATTTTGTAAAGAAGAGTGGCCCAAAACTGACTGAGAATGATGTGAGCTAAAGTTATACCAAAAATGGTCACTTCAAGTTATTGCTGCTAAAGGTGGTTCTACAAGCTATTGAATCATGGGATGTACTTAGATTTTCACAAGACTGTATGAAAACTTTCTTATTTACATAAAAAAGGAAATTTCACATACAAGTTTCCATACAAGCATTTGGTGTAAACTATAGCCAAAAAAATAATTGCCAAAAGATTAAGAAAAAGCTAACTTAGCTTAGTTTGTTTTCATTAGTTTTCAGTAATTGTTTAAAACAAAATTCAGGTAACCAAGTGGGCCGAGGAACACTTGGTACTGCACTATCTATAATCTCATCTCTGCATTTAAAATGAGTGTTAAACAGTTAAAAGGCCCTCATCAGTTGATCAAAGAGACCAACTGCTAGAATAAGGTCTCAACAGGTCTGCTACATACGCAGGTTATGTTGTACCTGGCCATGTAGAACTTCATATGAATGTAATTGATAGAATTTTAAAATGAGTTCTGAGTTTTACTGGAAGCCAGTGGGGGAAGCAAGAATAAGGGTCATGTGTAAGCACCAGCTAGTTTTTATTAGTAGCCTTTCTGCTGCATTCTGGATCAATTCGAGATGGACTAGAAATACACATGAAAAGTTAGTTACAGTATTAAAAGTTCCCTATTATTGGCTCATAGCATAGGCTTGATTTTTCCAATGTTTCTTAGATGAAAGAAACAAGACTGGATGAGCATAGCGATTTAAAAATTCAAATGCTAAAAAAATTTAATTACCAAGATTCTTAGCAGCTGATTTGACATAATGTACATGTGTAACATGTTACGGAAATGTAAATCTTGTTTTGACTTTGCGTGTATTACAAAGCCCTTCATTTAAAAAAAAATGTAGCCTGGATTGTTTTGCATGCATGCAAGATATTCATGCATGTTCCATTTTCTACACTATTAGTATTCAGTTCAATTCAGATTTGTTTATATAGCACCAAATCACAACAGTCACGTCAAGTCGCTTAAGTATTTGTGATGATTGAGTGTGGCCATCTAGTACGATATCCCTGTGGTGAAGTCTCTGAGGTTAACAATAGAGAGCTACAATTTCATGTAGTAAAAGTTAACAGGGATAAATGAACAGAGGTCCACAGATCCAAATGTTAATATGTTTCTGTTTTTTAGATCCTCTCAGTAGCCTGAGAGATTATGTGTAACATCACACTAAACAAAAGAATAATTACATAAAATAAAACATCCTTTGTAGATGGCAACACAATCAACTCTATTATTATTTGATTCAGCTTATGTTTATATGCATATTAATCTAATTTTCGTGATAATGATTCATTGTATTCTACAGCACTCAATAAGCTGCAGAAACTGCTCATTATGAATAATGAAGTGAAAAAAGCCATGCATTACACACGCACTGTACTTTCAGCCAAGTATTTGCACAGTGAATAATTCAATGTGATTTTTATAAGTAATAATTCTTCATAATGCATCCTTTAGTAAGAGGAGGAATAGACAGAAGGTGCAGACGCAGTTGCTTAAAAGCATTCTAGGAGAGAGTGGGAATGGTGATGGCAGCTTGTGCTGGGGGAGTTATTGCTCCACTTACTTTACAAACTGAAAATCTCATTAAGTGTGACACTGAAGATTAGTTGAGAGGGACCAAAGTGGAAAGAGAATGAACTCACAAAGGGGCTGTGAGGAGGCTTTGGCTTTGTTTGCCATCATTAATTCAGCATTGAAACAGCTCTGGGGGAAGCTCAGAGCCACTGATCAGAAGAGCTGCAGATATGACAGGCGAACAGGTGCCCTTTTTCCTCTCCAAACACTTTTCCCTTTTAGCTTCCATCCTCAAGTCTTAATTGAGGTGAATTGTGTATTTGGGCCATCTGCGTGCTGACAAAATAAAACCGGCTTTGATTTATGGTACCTCAGGGCATATTAGCTTCTGCATTTCTCTAGCCAGAATCCCATCTCTGCCTGCAAACTTTGAGTCAGCAAGAGTAGCATTGTTATTCCTGCAAAACTCAAATGTGACATCAATTGATGCTCATGTTCAAATTTTTAATAATACACTTGAATGATGAGGAAGGCATTACATGAACCAAGAAAAAAATATATGATAAAAATATGATGGTTTTCCATCTGGTATATGGGCCAAGTCAATGAGTATGTGTGTGGTGGGAAGGCCAGCCCATGCAAGGACTTGGCCCATCATTGATAAGTTGAGACTTAGCTCATCAGTGATGGGCAGTTTTGATGGCATCAAGAGCAAATATGACAATTATATTCTCTGCAGAGTATAGCACTAAGTTCTACCAGTGTCACCAACACTGACTAAAGCAAGCAGATGTTTCGGTGTACTGGTATGGACTCCCTTGGGTTGTGGTCCAGCTGTTTCCTGCAGTACAGTGACTGTTAATTAATCAATATTAGTTAATTAGTCAATATAAATTGGCCATAGTTGAGTGTTGTATAACCTACCCTACAGACGAATGGATGTACAATTGGATAGATGGATGGAGCCGTAATTATAAGCCTGATCCGAAAGGAAACTTTTAAGCCTAATCTTTAAAGTAGTGATAGTGTCTGTCTCCCACATCCAAAGTGGGAGCAGGTTCCATAGCAAAGGGGCCTGACAGATGAAGGCTCTGCCTCCCATTCTACTTTTAAATACCCTAGCATTAGGTTTTAGCCTAGCTGGCAGGCTGCCTCACTTGCTGCATTTCTGCTATGCCACTCTGATGTTCTCAGTAGTTGCAATCAACCAAAGATAGCTCTGAGTTGGTGAGGCACCTTTGCTGTTGTTTTGGCCAAACCTTCCCTTATTAAGGCGAGGTCGGTTTAGCTTTGCAGCACATTATCCACACAATGCAGGCAAGGTCGGTCTCAGGATCGGTTGGAAAAATGTTTGTGTCGGGTTTAACAGTGGGAGATTGAGAAGCTGCTGCACGCTGCCACCTTTCTTCTGATTAACACAATCAGCCAATCACATGATAGCAGCACAATGACAGCATGTAAAGATGGTCAAGCCAACCTAGGAGAATGGTCAAGAAAAGTGAATTAAGTGACTTTAAATGTGTCTGTGTAGGTTCTACACTCAAAACAGATGTGTTAATATTAACACAAGTGGTGTCAACACTTAAATGTGTCAATATAAGGACCACACAACCTGTGTAACATTTTACACAATCATTGTGTTGATAATTTAACACAAGGTTTGTGTTAAGATCGTCAACACAGTAATTTCAAGTATATAATACACTTACCTTAGTTTTCCTTCTTTGTTGAAATTGCAGTGACAGTTACCACGTGTCCATTTTCAAAAGGAATTAAAAAAGAAAAGTAGGCGGGAAAGTAAGAGTTAAAGAAGCAATGTGATCGGTCAGTGGTTTAACACATGATATGTGTGTCCCAGCATTTTGACCAGTCAACACATACTGTGTAGAAAACAACACAATATGTGTCTACTTGGGAATAACACAAAACTTGTGTCAAAAAACAACACATCTGTTCTAAGAGTGTAATTTTTGCCATATGTTAGGGTAGTGAAATTGGAAATCAATATTGCTTGGTTTTTGTATTTACACATCACTACAACAGAGTTCACACCATGATGTGATTTCAGCACATTCAACTTCTCACAAAACATGTGATACAGCTAGTCATAGGACACCTATTGAAGCCATTCAAGAGAGACATTTGAAAAGGTCCTACTCTGGTCAACATATGCACCATTTTGGGGTGATACTATGAGGTCTTTAAGATGGGGTAAGATGGGGCCTAATTATTCAAGACCTTGTATGTGAAAAGAAGGGTTTTAACTTCAATTCTGCATTAAACAGGGAGCCAATGAAGAGAAGCCAATACTGTATGGGAAAAATATGCTTTCTCTTTCTAATCCCTTTCAGGTCTCTCGCTGCAGGATTTTGGATCAATTGAAGGCTTTTCAGGGAGCTTTTAGGACAACCCTATAGTAATAAATTTCAGTAGTCCAATAAAAGTAATGAATGCATGAACTAGTTTTTCAGCATCACTCTGAGACAGGATGTTTCTAATTTTAGAGATATTGCACAAGCAGTCCATATTTGTTTAATATGTGCAGAGAACAAC
>VUQJ01045965.1:0-10298 GCA_015108635.1 Andinoacara biseriatus
ACTCTGTGATAAGTCATGGTGACATTTAATCTAACATCTAATTTACTATAAAATAATACTCCAATTAAACAATTCATTCAACTTAGGTTCATTCAGGTCTCTTTTTGTATATCCATGCCTGTCTGGGAGTGATGTGCACTAAGAAACATACTGACCAATGTTTTAATGCTTCCACATTCCATAAAGCACATGACATTCATAGTATCAAAATAGAAATAAAATTGGGTAATGCACTGTTTACAAATAGTATATTTATCCCTTAATGGCTTCACTTCATTGGCTCCCTGTTAAATGCAGAAGAAAATTTGATATCTTTCTTCTCATTTTGAATGTCTCGAATAATCAGGCCCTATTTTATCTTAAAGACCTCATAGTACCGTATCACCTCAACAGAGTACTTCCCTCTTAGACTGCAAGCTTCAGCCTTCAACTTTCAGGCCCCTCTCCTATGGAACCAGCTCCCAGTTTGTATTCAGGAGATGGACTGCCTCTCCACTTTTAAGATTAGGCTTAAAACATTCCCTTTTGATGAGGGCTTGAGCAGGGCTAGACCCTTCCTTAGTTATGCTGCAATATGTCTAGATTGCTGTGGGCTTCCCGTGATGCATTGAGTGTTTCTTCTTCTTCACTCACCTCTTATCACTCTCTTATTTTTTTATACGCCACTCTGATTTTAGTAATTTTTAATCTGTGGCTCTCTTCCACAGTGTGTATTTTGTCCTGTCTCCCTCACCTTACACCGTGTAAGTGTCTCGAGGCAACTGTTGTGATTTGGCACTGTATAAATAAAACTGAATTGAATTGAATCAAACGAAGCATTAATGCATATTTTTAATATACATTAATTTACATAAAAAAATTATCAAATAATTATAAAACAGTGCAGACATGAAACAGTGGTCATACAAAATTAGGCATTCAGATATATGTACAAACTGTCAGGGTCCAGCTGTCTGTTGCAGGGAGGGTTGGACCCAAAATGCAGGAAAAAAACAAAAGAAAACAGGGAGCACTAGGAAGAGTTCAAAACAAAATCAGTTCTGGGGTCCACGCAGGCCATAGGACAAAGTCTGGAGGCTGAGGGCCATGACAGACAAAGCTGATCAGGAGGCAAATGGCTGAGACAAAGTAACTCCAGGGGCTGGTTGCATGACCAGTAGTGAAGATAAAGCTGTTCAGAGGGGCTGGCCACGTGGCCAGTGGAACAGACTCTCCAGAGGCTTGGCAGGTGCCCAAAGTCAGCAAAGAACCCAGATAGCATATCACTTCAGGGCAGACCCATTTTCAAGTCAGACAATCCACCCCATGCTGTTCCTTAGTTCTTGCCCTCCGGAAAATACCTGGCCCGCCCACAGACAGAGGCTTGCCAAAAGCGACTTCGCTCCGGGCCCACCGAGTAGCCCCTTCAGCAAAGGTGCAGTTCAGCAAACTGAGCACAGAGAGCGAGGACCAAAAAAAAAAATTCCAGCCAAGACCGCATTTAAAACACCAGCACGTGACCACAAGGTAATAAACACACATAATTCTGCTACAAAAGCATAAATGCAGACATGACGACATGAGGCCACTTCCGTAGATTGTGTACAGAGGCTGCAAAGACCTTGCAAGTCTAATTAGCAAGCATCTAACCAATTTAGCTCTCAAAGCAGCTATTTTTCTTTGTGTTTCTCCCTGTTGAGATTCATGAGTGTCCTTAATATTACACACATTTAGCACGTAGTGCTGCTATCTTGTGAACAGTTGGTTGAATATATTTCTTTAAACGGTATCTTTGTCAAGTTTTCATTACACAATAGTCACTTTTGTGCCTTTAATCAAAATATCTTTTCATTCTAAAGACTAGAAATTTTGTTTTATTTCAATAATCTTACCAATTGTAATTATCTTATTGCACTGGCAGAATATTTCACTTACTTTGGTAAGATTCAGACTATAATCAAGTGTAAATATCTAGTTTTTAGACAAAAGACATTTAATAATCTTACAAATTCAGCTATTGCTTAACATATCACTCTCAAAACAAGAACAAAAATATTTCTTTTGGCTTAATATAAGATTTTGAGACTGAAATCGTCAGATTTTGCAGTGCAGTAACTCGGGGAATACTGGTGGGCGGGATTCGGGCCTTGGCTCTTTGCCGCCTTTCGTGAGCAGTGATAGTCAATAGCAATCAGAAATCTTGCCGCTCCAGGCTTTTGTAGACTGAAAAAAATCTTATGAATACAGAGGTAGTTGCACAATTCAACATTCTCTTGCAACCATTAGCCTCACCCCTTCCCACCACAGCTTTAAATAGTCTTGTATTTACCACAGTCACTCATCAAACTGAACCCCTCCACATAGTTGTTTCAGGCAACCACCGAAAGAGCCTAAATCTTTTAGTCTTTTCTGCCCCCCGTACGCCACCCATTCTGGGTTACCCCTGGTTAGAGACGCATAACCCCAATATAGATTACACGGGCGAGACCTCCCCATTACCTGAGCTTAGTCCTAACCTCTCTGGAGTCTCCGAGGTCTATCCTGAGCTATGAGAAGTATTCAGTAAAAATAAAGCACTATCATTACCCCCTCACCACCCCTATGACTGTGCCATCAACCTCCTCTCTGGGGCGCCCTTACCCTCTAATCGTTTGTATAGTCTATCGGCGATAGACTATCGCGACCAGAGAGGGAGTCAGTGGAGAAATATATCCGTGAATCACTAGAAGCAGGGATTATTCGTCCATTCTCCTCCCTGGTAGGGGCTAGCTTCTTTTTTGTCTCCAAAAAAGAGGGGTCATTGAGACCGTGCATTGACTATCGTGGCTTAAACCAGATAACAGTAAAGAATAAATACCCCCTTCCCCTCATCTCCTCTGTTTTTGAACTCATGCATGGTGCTGTCATATTTAACAAACTGCATCTGCAAAATGCATATCATCTGGTGGGGATCAGAGAGGGGGATGAGTGGAAGACCACATTCAACACACCTCTGGGACACTTCAAATATATGGTAATGACTTTTGGACTCACTAACACTCCTGCAGTGTTTCAAGCACTAATTAATGATGTTCTCAGGGATTTAATAAATGTTTTTGTCTTTGTGTACCTTGACACCATTTTGATATTCTCCAGGAACATCAGGTACATGTTGTAAGTGTTCTTCAAGGCTTACTGGAAAACAGACTGTACATGAAGGCAGAGAAATGTGAATTCCATGTACCTTTAATAATGTTCCTGGGGTATGTATTCCACAGAGGGCAGGTAAAGACCAACCCTGAGAAAGTCAGAGCAGTGTCAGAGTGGCCCACGCCAATGTCCAGGAAACAACTACAGTGTTTTTTGGGGTTCGAGAACTTCTACCACCATTTCATAAGGAATTACACTCAGGTAGTAGTGACTCTCACTCAATTAACTTCTCCCAAGGTACCTTTTCAATGATCAACAGAAGCTAACATGGCCTTTAACCAACTAAATTTCAGCCCCCATCCTAGTCCAACCTCAGACTGACTTGCAGTTCTTTGTGGAGGTAGATGCCTCTGACACCAAGGTAGGAGCCGTCCTCTCTCAGAGAACTGGCCCTAACAGTAAGCTTCTACCCTGTGCTTTTTTCTCAAACAGCCTTACACCCATGAAGAGAAATTATGATGTAGGCGATCGTGAACTGTTGAGCCATTAAACTGGCCCTAGAAAAATGGTGGAATTGGCTTGAAGGATCTAAACACCCATTCATAATATGGACCGTCCATAAAAATCTTATTTGCCTCCAAAATGCGAGACGATTAAATGCTCATCAGGCCTAGTTATTCTTTGCCCTGTTTCAATTATGACCCATCTTTTTGCCCAGGTTCCAAAAATACCAAACCTGATGCACTATCTCCAAACCAGCCAAGATTTTGCCGGACTCATGCTTGGTGGGGGCACTAACCAGCGATATAGAAAGCGCCGTTCAACAGGCTCTTGCAGGAGAACCCGATCCTCGAACAGGGCCACCAAATCGCCTTTTCTTCTGTACTACGGAACACTCCCCCATTCTCCACTGGACACATACTCATCGGGGGGTGAGTAGGACCATCTCCTTTCTTAAACGACATTTCTTTCCAAAAAGATACAAGGGAATATCTAAAAAAGATACAAAGGAATATCTAACTGTCTGTTCCATTTGTTCTCATAATAAAACTTCATACTGACCTCCCTCCAGTCTTTTAAATCCCCTATCCATTCCACACCGGTTGCATATTGCTTTGGGTTTTGTTTCAGGATTACCCCTCTCACATGGCAAGACTGTTATCCTCTCAATCATTGACTGATTTTCTAAGGCGGCTCATTTCATTGCTCTAGCCACATTGCTTACAGCCATTGAGACAGCTGACATTATGTTAAATCATGTATTCAGACTTCATGGAATCCCTGTTGACTTCAATACAACAACTCCGTAAATTTCAAACTCTGCAAACCAAGACATACCATTCAGAATCAATACACAGACCATCTGGTAACACACAGCAAGACACCATAAGCAATGGTAACCAAGAGAAGTGGTTGAAGAACCTTTCAGACAGGGTCCTTACCAACCAGAAGAAAAAGTGCTAGCCAAAGGACTCCATTTTGCCATATCCCCACAACGGCTTCCCATAGTAGACCTCATCACAGCAACAGAAACCGCTATAAGAAATAACAAACTATCCCAACCTGAAGCAGAACAAATCAGGATGAAAGTTTCTGCCACCTTCTCCAGTGCTCTTTCTCTATCCAACATCACCATTCAAGGGATGAAGGCCATCACAGCCCTAAGTAAGGATCAAAACATCACCATACTACCAGCTGACAAGGGGAGGTGCACCATTGTTCTGAATTCAGCTGATTACCACTCCAAAATTACTACACTCCTCAGTGACAACAATACATATGAGGTCTTGAGACGTGATCCCACAAGCAACTACAAAAAAAAGTCATCTGCTGCCTACAACAACTTGAAAAGGAAAAAGCCATTGACAGCCCCACTTACTACCGTCTGTACCCTGGAGAAACTACTCCATGCATTTATGGACTCCCAAAGATCCACAAAGAAGGAGTCACATTTAGACCCATTAACAGCAGTATAAATTCAGTCACCTACAATATTTCCAAACACCACCATCTTATCTCCACTTGTGTGCAACACACCCCACTACATTGAAAACTCCACAGATTTTACAAACAAGGTCCATATTCTTGTACTGAATCCAGATGAAACCATGGTGTCCTATGATGTGGTTTCACTTTACACTTTCATACCCACAGCTGTGGCAGTGAAGACCGTCAGAAGATGACCAAAGGAAAATGACTCCTAACAGAACAGAACCAGTTTTACCCCAGATCAGATTTGTGCACTTTTAGACATCTGCCTTACCACAATATATTTCAAATATAATGATGGATTCTACAGACAGAAACATGGATGTGCCATGGGTGTGGAAGTGGAAAGTAATTCTTTTGGTTCTTTCAAAGGGATGGCACTTAGCCACTGGTACAGATATGTGGATGACACCTGGGTCAAAATCAAAACCCAAGAAGTAGAAGCCTTCACTCGCCACATCAACTCAGTGGATAAATACATAAGTTTTACCAGGGAGGATACCAGAGATAACAAGTTACCATTCCTGGACTGTGCAGTGCTTATTGAGGAAGATGGAAGCCCCAACATTAAAGTTTACTGGAAGCACACACACAGACCAGTATCTCCACTTTGACTCCCACCACCCTCTGGAACACAAACTTAGGGTGATCAGGACCCTACAACACCGGGCAGAAAGTGTTCCCTCTAAGGCAGAAGGGAAACAAAAGCAACACACACATATTAAGAAAGCCCTTGAAACATGTGGTTACCCCAACTGGGCTTTCATCAAATCAGCCAAGATGCAGAGGAAACAGCCTCTTCGAAAACGAATGGCACAACATAGAAAAGCCACCACGACAGGACAAAAATCAGCTGTACATCTGCATCTGAAGGAGAAAAGACACTCTTTTGAGGATGACAGTGTTCACATTTTAGACAGGGAGGACAGATGGTTTGAAGGAGTTTGAAGGAGAGAAGTAAAAGAAGCCATCTATGTCCACTGTGAACAACCATCTTTGAACAGAGGAGGTGCACTACGTCACACAGGGGTTTAAATACCTGGGTCTCCCCACCATTTGGTTGAGAACTGAAGAAGCCTTTCGTATGAGAGGTGAAACGTTTTTAAGAAATAAAAAGAAGTCCAGTCACTTTTTTTCAAGCTCCAGAGACATCCTGGAGTTTACATCTACACATGGTAGATGAATATGCCCATAATGCTCTCACCTCCTCTGCCACAGGTCACTCTCCTTTTGAAGCTTCCTTGGGATATCAAACAGAGCTGGAGACTGTTTCCAAGGTCCTCCATCACCTGTAGGTGTATCTGGGAGCAGACCAGGTCAGCCCTCCTGCAGACTTCAACTCTGACCCAACATCTGGCTAACTGAGCTAGGACAGCAGGTTTGGCTGAACGCCATGGCATGTGCTTATGGGTGTAGTGGATGACGAGGGTTGGGATGGGCTAATCTTCCTTCTTTGGGTGGAGTCTGGTTCTTGGCAGCCGATGGTCACACCTGGATCTCATCAGCTCGTCAAGGATCGGGTACTTGGATTTGGATCATTATGGTTTTATAATCTTTTATCTTTTGCACCATGTCATTGTAGCAGGTAATGTTTAATTTTATCCAATAGCCACCTCGATCAGTATGCAGTGAGAGCTGTCCTCCTGGTACCCACATGGTAAGGAAGAAGGAGGAACCTGAATGCTGTTTTGACTGCACCCTGTGTTCTGGAAAAAATCACCAATGAGAGCAGTAAGTAATTGTGTTTCAACATGGCATATTTAATTTCATTAAAATTAAATATAGGATGCATTTTCCCAGTTTGTCGGACTCCTTGGAGTGCACCAGTTGTCCAAAGGATTTTTAGTAAAACCCCCAGTACCTATCATTAATGCTGCTGCAGCCCATCTATTTTTGGTCACACCCACCTCCTCCATTACTTTAATCTAGGGGTGTCAAACTCAGTTACAGGACGGGCCAAAACTGAAGACAGTCTGAGTCGCGCGGCAAACAGGATTAAAAATAATAATTTTTCATCAGCAATATGAATTTAAATAGCCAGAATACAGCAACTTTTTCCTCAACACATTAAATAAATTATAAAATTGTTTCTTCAAAGATCACATCAGGAAAAAAGAATATATTTCAAGCTGATGAAAATTTGCAAAGTTTTCAGATAAAAACAGAATTTCTGCATTTCACAGTCACAAAAACACTGCATAAACTGTGCAGTGTGTCCAGTTTCTCAGCACACAGCAGTGGAAACTTGCTCGGATTTATTTAAAAAAATTTTTGCAATCACACGGTCCCGTCCCTCAAGATTCACGGATTTATGAATGATTCTCACACAGCCACCTTTTATCCCGGAGCCCTGCTGAGACTCTTGCTTTACTTTTTTTTCCTCAATGTGCATTAAAACTTGGTGGAAAAAACACCAGAAATCTTAAGCAGCACCTGAAGGCTCACCACTACTCAAAGATAGCCTGGTGTTGTGTGGTGTCTGTTTTTGTATATAATATCCAACTTATTTCCCTGGCAGACAAGGTCAAGTTAAGCATATGTTCTTCATCCATTGCTAATATTTGGGGCACATGTATGTTGACTGCACTTTAGCAAATTCTGAGAAATAAAGCCCCAATTGCCAAAGTGAGAATGTTTATGTTTACTGCATTTTTGGAGCAATTGATTCACTGTTACCACTAATTATTCTTATTAATTTGTAAAGACTAATTAATACTTTCTTATTTTTTTCCCACTAAAGCTGACTAAAACTTGACTAAAACGTTTTGAGTTTTCGTCGACTAAAACTAGACTAAAACAGACTAAAACTAAGAAGCATTTTCGTCCAAAAGACTAAGACTAAAGCTAAAACTAAAATAGCTGACCAAAAACAACAATGGTTTGATGGCAACTTCATTGCTGGGCACATTTACATGAGTTGTTGTCTTTGGGATCTTTAGCTACCATCGTAGAACACCTATAGTACGTGCTAACAATTCAGAACTTGGTTTCCAGCTATTGCTGTCTGCATTATACTCTGCATTTACTAACAGCATGTCTTTTCAACACCAATCAGCTGAAACAGATGGCTGCCCCTCCCTGAGCCTGGGTATGCTTAAAGTTTCTTCCTGTTAGAAGGCAGTTTTTATTTCCCACTGTCACCAAGTGTTTGCTCAAATGGGGTCATTTAATTATTAGGTTGAGTGCCTTGAGGAGACTGTTTTTTGGTGAAGTATAAATAAAACTCACTTTAAATGAATTGAATTGAATGTACTCAACTTTTAAACTAAAAATTCAAATCTGGAAGTACTTTATCCTACAGGGAAAATGGGAACAGAGACGTCAACACATGCACAATGAAGTCCAAAGAGTGTGGCATTCAAGTATATAAAAAAATCATGAAAATATTCTGATAATATGGAAATTTTACAGTCAGAGTCAATTAGATTTGGACTGAATTTTTTCCATTTTCTGTGTTGGATTAACATCAATAATATTTATTATTCCTTTATATAGGTTGAAAGATATAAAATTTGAAATTAACAAAAGACAAAAAACTGAGTTCTTGTTGATAACTAAATAAAGCAGAAGAAAATGGTTGGATGCTCAGGTCCTTCTTTTTCCCTGATGGGTGGTGTGCAGAAATAAGCAACACAACATGTCAATAAAAGGGAATGGCAAAGCAATACAACCTAATGAGTAGGCCCAGAAAGCTGTCATGTGGTCATTTTTACAAACAAATTTGCTCTTGCTCATTTTGCTGTATTCCTGCTTTTCTCCTGCTGTATCCTCTTCTCTGTTTCCCACCTCCTGTCAGTTACAGGGACAATTTCATCTAAATGGGATGCACAAGAGTGGAGATGTCATTCTGGGTGGACTGTTTGGAGTCCACCTTTTTTCAAGTGCTCCTGACCTGTCGTTTACCTCAGAACCCCAACAGCCTACCTGCCAAGGATAAGTATACAATAGGGGGAGGAATGGTCAAATCAATGCCAATATAAATATTTATTTTGGATCTAAAGTAATTACAGTTGGTGCATTAATACCATTCAGGAAAAAAATACATGTATCTTGAATATCCCAGCTTATGCCATACCTGGGTGGTACACTGGGCATCACCATCTGTCGAAGAGAAATACTAGGGCTCAGGAAATTCCTGTTAGAATAGAATATCCATTTAATTGTTGTTGTTCAGGTTCCTTAATTGACTGTATCATTATTAAATTTGCAACGTGTTTTCTAAGTGTCCTGTTGTGTTTTTCAATAGAACACTTTTTTTTGTTAGTTTTTATGTTCTAGGATTTAAGCTTGTACAAACCATGGCCTTTGCTATTAATGAGATCAACAGCAACTCCAACCTACTGCCTAATGTGACTCTTGGATACACTGTATATGATAATTGTGCGACCCTCGGAATTGGATTCCGTGCAGCATTGTCATTAGCCAGTGGTCAAGAGGAGCAAATTATATTAGATGATACATGTGTTGGAAATTCTCCAGTCATAGCAATTGTGGGTGATTCTTCCTCTACACGTTCTATTGCCATTTCGTCAGTCTTAGGTTTGTACAGAGTACCTATGGTAAGTTTTCTGCTTAACCATGTAATAATCTACATGCATTATTTTAATTGAAAATATAGTGTAAAAATGCACTGCAATCGACCTGAAAAGGTTAAAACAGATAGCAAAGGCTTTGAATATTTCTGCAACATTCCATCTGTATTTTTCACAGGTGAGTTATTTTGCTACATGTTTCTGCCTGAGTGACCATCAAAAGTATCCATCCTTCTTTAGAACGATCCCAAGTGATGCTTTTCAGGTGAAAATGTATCAGCTAAATTAAAATGAAAAATCTAAAGTGATTTATCAAGAAGAAAATCCCAGTTTTAAAAATTCTAAATATGACAAATATAACAAATATAATATTGTGACTTTTTTACTTTATTTAATTACTCTGTGGTCTCAGAGAAGAAAACTAAATTACAAAGGTAGTGACATGGTGTACAGTCATGGCCAAAAGTTTTGAGAATGATGCAAATGTTAATATTTACAAAGTCCACTGCTTCAGTTTTTATAATGGCAATTTGCATATACTCCAGAATGTTATAAAGAGTGATCATCTTAACAGCAATTAATTGCAAAGTCAATATTCGTCTAGAAAATGAACTTTATCCCCCAAAACACATTTCAACTTCATTGCAGCCCTGCCTTAAAAGGACCAGC
>VUQJ01045966.1:4363-19756 GCA_015108635.1 Andinoacara biseriatus
CTGTGTTTCAGCTGGTGTTTTTCAGTGTTTGGTCAGGGTCAGGGTCACTGCTGGCAGCATGAGGTCATAGCTGGACCCTACAGAGGCTGCACATCAATAGGTTCCGGTACCAGAAGGTTTGCTATGTCTTCCAGTGCTCAGCACCATTTTGAATTGCTGCAATTACATTTTGGCAAATGTTCTCACCACTGCATCATCATTTGAATCGAGCCTCTGTGGTCGGTCTGCTGTGGAGAGAACTGAGCTGTTGATGAACTGATTCTGAGCTTTGGGAGCTGCTGAAAACCTGAACTCAGAGATGCATGTAACAGAGAAGAGCTTCCTCTGAAGAGTGTCTGAGTCCGATCACTCAGGAGGAGCTCAGAGCAGAGCTGCTCCTCCACAGAGAAACAAGATGATGATGATGATGATGATGATGTCAAAGGTCAGGTGAACGAGTCTGTCTAAGAAGGACCTAAAAGTGTTGGACTGAGAGAATATCATTATGTTATCCACCCACTGACTGTGTGGCTCTGCTTTCTTTTCCTCGTCCCTCAGAGTGCCGATGATCTCGCTGGCAGCAGTGACGACAGCGACTCGGAGGACTCGGACAGCAGTGATGAAGGATCCGATCCGTCTGACCCCGACAGAGCAGACCGTGAGTGATGATGCTGTCGTGTTGGTCTGAGTGTGAGAAAATGTTTTAACTGATGGGCTTCACTTTATTTTCATAATAATATTATTACATTTAGCCTGAGATCTGTTTTACCTTCACACAAACACATGTAATAGTGCCAGCACTCCTGGGGAGTCAAAACCAGTCTCTGAGAGAACAGCAAAAATCCCTGGAATGCTGGAAATATTAAGAGAATCCTGCTTTTACTAAGAGAAAGGGTTTGAGTTTGGTATGTGGGTCACATCTGGGGAGCACCGAAATTTTCATATCCCAGCTGTGATATTAGAACTGTTTCAAAGAATATTTTGGGCGTTGTATTTGAGACGCTGTAAATCCAATCGCTGTCCCGTCTGCTGCCAGAGACGCAAGTCTGAACATTTTGTGGACTTGAAGCCTCTGCATTCAGGATTATACTCTGAAACCTTTGAAGAACCTAATCAGCCCCGCTCCTCGGCGACAGTGGGGTGGTCAGGTGGGCGTCTTCTGATGAACTGAGGTGGAGTGACCTGGTGCCGAAAGTCACAGAGTGAACACATTTTAAAGTATTTGTATCTAAAGGTTTGTTCCCATTAGGAACACAGGGTTCCTAATGGGAACAAATCGACTCTTTCACTAAACACATCTGTTCAATCCAGAGAAAAAAATGACCTGGACGGTAACGAGCAAAAATGCAGATTATGACACAGACAGACACACAAACAGACACACACTATGTTTCCACTGCTGGGGTGCTGGTTACTGAGGGAAACACAGACAGCGATTACGAGCAGGAAGCCAAGGACGCACTTTGTGTCCTTTTATCTGTGATACGAACTGATACAAAGCAGCAAGTTCAGCCTTAGAGCCCAACCTGATTCACAGCCGTGAATCGCATGGCTCTTCTCCTGTAACACACACCATGCAGTGAAATATAAATGTTTACGTGGAGATGGCGGAGTCATGCCGTTCTGCCGCTTTCGTCACGCGTTCTTGGTTTGAGACCAGCTAGCTTGAGTTGAAACTGTTTTCGTCAAGCACCAAGTGCGTTCGCGGTGGAAAAATTGCTGAACGGTTCAAATATTGGCACCGGCACCCCGTCGGTGGAAAAGACGCCAGACTGATGCAGACAGAAGTCATGTGACTGTGTACAAAGCGCAAAGTTTCCCAGAACAGCAACAATGATTCATACGTTTGTACTGCACCTCACACACGTGTGCAGGGATGATGAAGAGCACCGCTGCCCCAAATCCCTGTTTGAGTGTGAGAGCAGCCCGGCTGAGTTTGTAGCTGCTTTCTTTCTGCGTTTCATAAAGAGTCTGTGATGGATGTTGGTTTCAAACGGAGTTTCTGTGTGTGTGTGTTGCAGTGCTCTCAGAGGCTGATGAAGAGGAGTTGATCCAGTCCATCCGTGACATCCATGGCCGATGGTTCTCCTGATGTGTGCCTGTGATAGCACTCTGAGAGTACCTGAGGATGTGGACTTGATTGTCCTGGTAAAAAATAACCGTGGCTGGGAGGAGGGCTGGAAGCAGCAAATACCAACAACTTGTACTGGGTTAGAAGGACCCAGGCTGGGCCATATGTTACAGTGGGTTGTGAGGGATTCCCAGGATTTAACTGAAGTCTGATGCAGTGACAGGGGAAAGCTGAGGAGATAGCGGCCCACCACTGCTGACCGGCCAACTTTAGAGTGATGTGATTGAGGCTGATTTGTTGTATGATGGTTGGAGGTCATGTGACCATCTGGTTCTCGCAGCCATCTCAAAGGATTTAATTCCCACACAGTTTGTTTAAGGTGTTTAAAGTGAATCCTGTCAGGTCTGTGCCATTACTGATTATAACCACAGCCCTAATCCTGTGAAAATAAAGAGAAATAGTTTGTTATATATATGTGTCTGTGTTCTGTGGGACATTTACTAACCGGCTGAGTTCAACTGTAGATGTGGCCACTGAGGGGCATCGATTAGAATGCAAAGTCCAGAGTGTTTGTCACTGCAGATTTATTGTAGGAATGGAATAACAACAACAGGTATGGAGGGCATAGATCTATGGGGGTATGGATGTATACTGGTGGGGGGGGTGCAGGGGTGTGTGGTTCTGAAAGAAAGAAGAAATATAAACATAACTATCCATGGACTGATATAGATTCTAATCACAACAACATTGTATCATTCTATTCACACATGCAATTTAGCTTGTAGTATAATTCCAGCCTAGTCATGGTTAACATAGTGTAGATTGGGTGTAATTAACAGCCTTAGCTTCCAGGTGTACCAAGGTCATCTCTGTACATCACCCCAAGCAGAACACACAGGAATTATACTAACAGTACTGACAAATATACACATGCTTTGCACTCACTATCTGGGCCGCTCGGTCTGCCAGTACACGCGCTACGTTTACTCGCGATAAAAATGCGGCCGCGATAAAGCGATTATTAACTATTTACAAATGCAAACACTCACTACAGCTACACAGAGAACTTGGACAAATACTCACTTGTTACTGAACGCACACAAGGTTTAACTTCAAGCCAACACTACCTACAATCACACAGGTTTAAACAACAGTGAGCAGAGTGCTTGGACTCTCCAGAGCCTCTTCTCCTCCCGACAACGCTAAAGCTCCCACTATGCTGCACAGTGCAGCGCACCATCATCAGCTGGGTTCCGGTGCCATTAAACGGCTGATCTAGAGTCAGCCCTTTGTTACAGTCTGTGTGTGCTTTGTTTTTGGTCCTCTGATTGCCAGAACGTGGAGGAACATCACTTTTCTGATAGCTTAAGGTCACTTAGACCTCCCAGGGTTAAATAGACTGACCTTTATGTTGTTTGGTTAGTCAGACGTGTCTGTAGGCGCTAATAAAGCAGGTTAAAGGAAGTTTGTCCCATAAAGTAACAAAGCAGAGCACAGTTTGTACACCTCGTGTGCAGGGATGAAGGCTTTATTGGACGAACAAATGGATCCACAGGCCTGCACTGCTGACACCTTCAGTCTCAAACTGATCCAAAAAGTGTGAAATACAGTGAATAAATGCTGCTGCACACCTACCAAGGTCTTTAAAGACTAATAATTGAATCTGCTACATTTTCTGTCTCATTTGCACACTGAGAAATAAGAATGTAACTATAAGATTCACTCTTATTGTCGTATACTGGTATACATGAACCCAAATGAAATAAGAGAATGGGTGCTAAACAGATTGGTTCTTCGGCAGCGCGCCTCATATACACACTGCAGTGAACACATCAGGAGCACCTGGGGGTTCAGTGCCATCCCCAAGGATACACTGGCCTGCAGGCTGGGAAGCCAGGAATCGAACCACCAACCTTCCAAAGTATAGATAACCTGCTCTACCTCCTGAGCCACAGCCACCCTGATGATCATGCTATAAACCTGAAAGTGAAACCAACAAGGAACTACTGCAGTACCTGACCATTGTCTGCTGAAAGTGAAGGTCACAGTAATCCTAAATGCCTGAAGGCAGCTGTTTATACAGGACGTATCAGGTGATATCCTGTGGCGGGCGGCGTCCATTGAAGTTCCCACTTGATAACTCGAGAACCGTTGGGCTGAACTTGAGGGTAGATTCTTTATGACCAAAGCAAGGCTGCGATTGTATGTGGGCCCACTGCACTGTACTAGTTCACCATATGAAGATAGTGTACAGTGATCAACTTCTAGAGGTCAAAGGTCAGGGTCACATGGTTAGATATTTGTTTTTGGTTAACTTCTTTCATGTCTTGATATCTAAGAAATGGCTTGAAGGACTTTAATGAAACCTTTCATGATCATTCTCCTTAAAGGCATCGTTCAGTGATCGGCTCCTGGAGGTCAAGGTTGCATCATTAGTTCAAATCTTTGTTTCTCATGCGACAGCTGATGGGTGCAGTTAGGCGGTGCTCTGGTGTGGTTTGTAGAGACATCTGAGCCGTAATCTGAGAGGCTTCAGTTCTAAAGGCTGTTGCAGAGACCCAGGTGCTCCACCTCTGATGAGCTTGTTGGAGGAGAAACAGCATGATGCCAAAGACTCTCAGGACCATCTCCTGAAGGGGAAGGGGCCTCTCCAAGTCTCTGGAACTGGAGAAGCCTCTCAGATGAACCAAGCAGAAGAAGTCCAGTTGCCTTCAGCCTGAGTCTAAAAGTTGTTAGACTGTGTGGGTCAGAGGTCACAGGGACCTCAGAAAACAGATAATTAAGAACAAATTTCACACAAATCTCTAATGGAATGAATGGCTGACCTTCTCAAACTGTGGCATGCTAATATTTGCACTTCTTTGGACATTAACAGCATCACTCAGGAACAAACGTTCTGTCCTCTCTGCTCCGGGTTTGAGGGTGTAAAACTTTAGGTTGTAAATAGTTAAATGATAACGAGTCAAATGTAGTCATTTAAGATAAAAGCATGACAGAAATGGAGGCCTTAGGTGAAGTCAGTGAGCTACTAACAGGGCAGGATGCTTTTTACTCCTCAATAGTTTTCTATGTAAGCAGTGTTACTGTTCTCTGCCACACACAGGCTGGGTGGGAACCTCGCCGGAGGTCCAGTATCGGCACATTTTTGCTCCAAAAGGTGTGAGGCAGTTTTTCTATATTAGAAATGTTGTCATGTGGTGAGAGTGTGTGAAGTTTGAACAAAGGCTGTCCTTTGTTATCACTTTATGGTAGAAATATTTTTACTTATTCAAATGAAAACAAATGAGGCTCCAGGATCTGCTTCTTTGAGCTGAGGAACCAAAATCCAGTGGGGGGTGTGCATGTGTGTGGGACCTTTGTTCACAGCGCCGTGCAGCTCGCCTGGCATTTGTCAGAGAGCGCTGGCAGGTCTGCCACTGGCACAACGTGCTCTTCACACATGAGAACCGGTTCACACTGTGCAGATATGACAGGGATGTGGAGCCAAACATTATGCTGCCTGCAACATCATCAAGCATGAGTGAGCTGGCAGTGGGTCAGTGATGGTCTGGGGAGGCGTGTCCTTAGAGGTTTGCACAGACCTCCACATGCAGGGCAACAGTATCCTGACTGCTGTCAGGACCCAGGGTGAAAACCTCAGACCCACTGTCAGACCTTCCTGAATCCAACTGACAGCATTGAGGACATTATGTGTTGTGCATTCAGACTGACCAGGAGCTCACTGATCTCCTCACTGAACAGCCTGACATCCCGGGAGCTGATCATACTGCAGGATGAGGGTGCTGTTATAATATGGAACAAAGGAGGAAATTAATGGCAAACACTAAATAAAAGGATGAAGAAAAAATGAATTGATTTTAGTATCAGCTGTGATCCAACTCCAAACCGAACTTCAGAACTGCTGTGAATGAGAATCAAAGTGAAATAAACCAGCGTAGACTGTCTATTATTGTGTAATGACCGCAGCCTGAGCTCGGTGCAGGGCTGCCATAGTCGGCGTGCTGCTCAGAAGTGTCCACGCGGTGGCGCAGCACGCACAGCAAACGTGTCGCGCGCTGAGCGTGGAGCCGCAGCGCGCAGACGGCTGTCAGCAGGCTGAGAACCGCTGGCAGCACCTCCGAGGCGGTGTCACGGTGGTGTAAAGTGATGACACAGCTTCATGAGTCATGCATGTGTGCGCATGTGGAGCAGGACGGTGAACGCGTTTCTTTACAGCGACTTTATATTTGCAGCATTAAGGCTCAGCCGCGGCAGGCTTATGGGCCAGTTTTGTAGTTTAATGATGGGCTGACGGACACACACAGCTCTAACCCACTCTGCCAGGCTCCTGATCCTCTTAAACTGATGCAGGCTCCCCCGCTGCTGCGCGCACACACCACTGCTTTTTTCTTCATCTGCTCACGACAAGTTTGGCGGCTGCGACGGCAGCTGCATGCGTTCATGGGAACAGGAAAAGCGGATCCTGGGAGATGCTGCTCTGACTGACAACTGCATTCCTGCAACGCCAGAGACCAAACTTGACGGAAAGCCCGGCCGATTTACGGATGTTCCTGAATGGGATAGTCGTGCGCTCTGCTACGTCCTCATAAAATTATAGTTCCTGTGATCCGGGCACCTTATTGCCTAACCTAATGACACTTTAATGCCTATAGGTGGGGTTAAAAGCCCCCAGTTCAGCCTGTGTGGAGGATTTCTCCGGCTGTTTGTCCCCGAGGAGCGCAGCGCCGCGGCTGACATGGACCAGCGCTCTGCCCCGTGCGTCACCGCAAACCTGACAGGATACTAAACAGCTTAGATTTTGAGAGAACTTTCAGATTTCAAGAGAGATTTCCATTAATTTGACGCCGTAAACATTTTCAGGAAACTTTTCCTCCGCGCTTCTCCTCATCCGTCTCTCTCTCGGATTTCCATGAAGCGAGCCATCGGGTGACCACAGCTACTTCGTTGGGGGGGATTTTGCTTTGGGTGCGCCGGGACATCATGTGGACGCCGACGGAGGACGAGAAAATAGGAGTTGGTGAGTAAATCAGGGATGTTTGTGCTGATACGCCTCCGGCTGTGTTTCTTCTAAGGTGGCAGACCGAGGATGGTGTCAAGGTTATCGTTACCGAAAACAATATTTCATGTTTGTACATTTCATTTTCTTATCAAAACATCAAACGCGTCGCTCCTCCAGCTGCTGCTGCGCCATCAGTGACTCGGTGGGAAATCGTGTTGTGAGAGAAAATCTGTGAATGTGCCGAAGCAGCCTGTGGGGACGAGGACCGGTGCTGTTTTATGAGTTCCAGGCAGTTTTCCTGTGGTACCTGAGGCGGTAGATACTGGAAACGGTATTTTGGTCTTATCTCGTCATCGAGCTGTGTGGCTATGATGTGTGTGGTCCTCGGTAGAGCTTTACAGCAGTCCCGGGTACATGTAAGACTGCAGGATGTGTTCCGATAAGCTGTGCGCAGCATCTGCTGTGGGTTTGTGACTGGAAAGTGTGAGGGTGGGGGAAGTGATGCAACAGGAGCGGGATGCTGAGGTGATGAACAGCGCAGGTGAGGGAGAGCTGACAGCAGGGCGGCAGTGATTGATTAACCACGTGGTTCGCAGCATAATGACGGTGAATGTTTTAAGATGAGAGCTGGTTTATGGGCCATTAGCCAATGAGCCACATTTCAGTTATTCTCGCTCCCGTCACCTTTTATGTGCCATGCACAGGCTTTCAGGCTTTCCTCTCCTTCCTCCACCAAAGAACTTATGTTTGGTTATTTTGTTTCAAATAACCAAACATAAGTTATGACAGATTAGCAACTTAGAGGTGAAGAAGCTTGGAGCCAGTCTGGAAGGATTCTTCTGCATGTGAGAGATGGTAAAATCATCTTCACACTGGGAGTCATTGTCAGGAGGGACAGTTGTACCCCTGCTGTGGAGGGACTTCCTTAAATCCACAATTCCTGCATGTTTCAGGATCTCCAGAGTTTAATTTTTCTCCTGACACCACCCCGGTGCCTCCCAGTCCTGTGTCCTAAATGTGACCGGGATCGTGGTCATATAAAATAACAAAACATCCAGCTTTGCTGTGGCTGCAAAGGTTTGATTTGCATTTATTTTTCTAATGGCACTGAAAGCAGCCCTGCAGCTAATGTAGATTTCTGCAGTGTGATTGGTGCATGAGCTTGTCCTGCAGCTTCACCTCAGCCTGGACCGTGCTGCTTTATTTTAAAGCAGTGCTGCTTTCTGTGCCTGCTGTCCTCTGGGGTCCAGGTCACATTCGATGAGCTCTTCCTCTGATGCTCACGCTCAGTTTCTTGACTCGCTAATACCCCGAGAAGATGATGTTCAGTCTTCACTGCTGTTACTTTGTTAGAACTCTGTGAGATTTTGAGAATTTAATGAAGCCCCTCTCTCTCTTAAACGATCAAACATTTCCTCACTAACTGCCCCCAGAGACCACCCATGCAGCTCAAACACTAAATTAACACAAATATTTGGCTGGAGGTGCCAGACTGCGTCTCCCCGATGCTCAGTGCTATCGATTGACAGCTGCCTGGACCATTCAGAGTGACCGATCAGGTGGAACATCTGCAGCGTGAGGGAGCGGGGCCTCTGCTGACAGGAAGTCAATGTGGGGAGTCATGACTCTGCCAATCTGTTAATTGGAAAGAGACATTAGCTGAATTTAGATGAGAGGCTGTGGGTGTTTTTCCTACTGCCTGCTACCTTCAGTAGACTCCAGCTGTGACTGCGTGCTGCGGTTGTTTGATTTACGCTGCTAGAAGCCTTTTAGCATCAAAATCAGAATTGTGCCACAGCTCCCAAGACTTCACAGCGGCTGCTGGTTTAGTCCATGAAAGGAAAAACAGCAGAATAATGTGACAGTGCAGGAGTGTGGAAAGCAATCCTGAATATCACCCTTCAAAGACTCCATCACACAGAATGTTACGTGTTCACTTAAAGTATTGCACATTTCACTCTGCAGCATGGTGTCAAAAATATCAACAACACAACTTAGTGTTCATTTTTCAGGATTACAAAGAGACATAAAAGCCCCTCACAAAACAACTTTGGTTTGTGATACTGTTTCTGTGAAATTACAGTTAAGTCAGCTGGTTATCCTCCCATTTATTGAACATTATTAATTAGCCGTCTCATCTGTATCGGCTCAGTTTTTATTTTTAGCACCACTTAACAACAGCGGCCGTCTCGAGACGCTTTAGGTTGAAAGTTAAAGACGCTGCATTGTTCAAGAGACAATCCCAGTGATCAGAACGTGGCAACTGTGGGGAAACAGAACGCCCCTTAAACAGGAAGAGCTCTCCAACAGAGCCAGGCTCACCAACAAAGCGCCTTGAGGCGACTGTTTGTTGTGAATTGGAGCTGTATAAATAAAATTGAATTGAATTGAATTGAGTAGCTCTTGGCGTCCATTGCAAGAGGAGGAGACCTGTAGGAGACCTCTAGTGGTCACGTGAAGAAGGGCATAAAACATGTTCCATAGCAGAGATCCTCACATCCAGGCCTCGAGAGGTTTTAGATGCGTCCCTGATCCAACACACCTGCCTGGATGTGAGGATCCCTGTTCTATAGTAAAGGATGCCGTAAGCTAGAGTTTTGTAACGTCTGATTCACATTGGGAAAGGATGTGTTTTAACCCCAAACTGTGATCGTTACCAAGTACTAACCCTAACCCAAACTTAACTTAATGCTTTCATGAAAGTTCAGTCCAGAAGTCCATGAAGGTAAAGTGGACCAAGACTTCTCCACCCTCCACCCTCCACCCTCCAAATATTATTACTCCTTTAAGATGTAGGCACACCGCTGTTCAGCAGTGTGGGATCACCAGCACTGACTGAGGTTTTCTCTACTGTGTGGAAGGTCGAGGAGGTGATGTGGGCTGATAGCGTCTGACCGGAGCCATTCATCTCTCAAACAGATGCCACAATAGAAAAATGATGTGCAGCTGAGACTTTTTTCTTTTTAAATGATGATGTACACAAAAAAGGCAAAAGTGGAAATCCTTAATTTACCGCTGGATAGAGGGAGGAAACCTGAAGTCCTGAAACATGCTTTGAAAGTAGAGAGTCACGTACCCCTTCAGTGTTTCCATGTACGTATGCTTTGTGTGTCCTTTGTTAATCCAGCCATTTGTGTTTTTGCTGCATAATGCTCTGCATACCAAGCCGGGGAGAGTGGTAACTCATAGAGCCCTTCCAATGGGGTTGGGATGACTAGTGCCTGGTTGTAGAAAACAGCTATTCAGCTGCATGAATGCAGCTTTGTGGCACCCATAGAGGTTCCTGAATGCTGCTTCACCTCCCCCGGGGCTGCACAGCACAGCACTCAGTTCTCACACTCAGATAACACAGAACACACACAGACAGACACACACACAGACAGACAGGCACAGAGGAAGACAGATGGACAGATGAACAGGCGCTCCAGACAGCCTCCTTATGAAATGCACCTGCTGAAGGGTACAACCTTTACTATCAGCCTCAGTAATGCCATTCATCTATTTTTCACTTCAGTCTGTAAGAAAGTTTCACAATCAAAGTCAGTAAAACTGCAAGAAGACAAAACTGCACTTGGAATTTGACTGCATATGAAAGCTGTGCATAACTCAAAAGTGATGCCAAATCATAAGTAGCTGCATTCTTTCTAATGGCCAGCAGGGGGCGTCCCCTTTGGTTTCAATATAAATCTGATTGTGTAGAAGTCAAAAGGGGAAGTCAAACAGCTCGCTTGATCTATGACTTCACTCAACACTTTTCTAAGAAGTTTATGGTCTCAGTCTGCAGCTTTAAGCCTTATTTATTACAACATGATGTTATTTTTGTAAATTTTGGTCCCAATTAGGGCCAAACAGAAGGATAAAGCAAGGCTTTAGGGTGGGGCTACCTTTTTATTAGGTCCCTGCTGGGTGTCTCAGTCAGATCCACGCGTCCAGGTTCAAGACATCAGAGTAGTGAGGAGGACACCCACCCACACCCACCCACGCACACGCACATGCACACACACACACATAAAAACACACACACACACACACTCACTCACATGCACACACACACACACACACACACACAGGTGGGCAGGGGAATCTGCACTCATCACTAAAGCAGTGCTGCACCGTTTTCTCCTGTTCCTGTGTTTTCATTCCTCGTCTCTTGACTCGGACCTTTTTATCCCGGACCAGCTTTTCCCTCTGCTGCTCATCTGTCACTGCTGTGAATTGGGGGGGGTGGGGGGTGGAAGGGTCGTCGAGGGCCTGTTGATCGGGGACATTTTTTTAACCCACTTAAATGCCTCATCTCACGGTAGTGTTTTTGTCAAATAGCATAGTTTGGAGGAGTCACAGAAACATCTAGATAAACTCTGGAGGATGATGGGTGTTGGTTTAATGGCAGATAACTGTGAACAAGCTTCAGGGATACTTCTGCTCTGCTTGAAGGTAAAGCCAGGAGAATCAGCCAGCTTTAAGGAGGAAGCCTGTGCTCACCTCAGCCAGCCCATTCATTTCCTGCACTTCTTATCCTGTTTAGGTGTCATTAAAGCCTCTCACAGATGGGTCCAGAGGGTTAGCTCAGCTTTTATTGTAGCCTTTTTCTGACTGAAGCTTCTTTGGTCTGAAACCAGCTTGTTGCCTGTCAGTGCTTTGGTGTCAGTACTGCTCGGGATGTCTCACAGACACGGCCACTTTGGTGTGGATGCAGTGATGAACAGATTTATAGCATCATAGCTGCTCTGAGGACAGAAACACAGAATTGGTTAGAAGTCTCGTGTGTTTTACTGAAATATGAGCAGATCAATTTTCTCCAGTGTTCTGATCCTATAGTAGAAATCAGGCCAATACAGTCAGCCTGTGCTGACCGCCACATTTACACGCGACTGGAAAAGTTTGGCAGCCGTCAGAAAAACGAAGCGATGGCTGTATGAGGCATTCGTGTCCACCTCATGCCTGATATCTGAGGGGTGCACTGCGAAGCCAGATTACTCTTTTTACCTGCTAAATCACCGTGGAAACTTGTGCTGAACATGTAACCTGTTCAGGTTTGGTGGAAGCGCTGATTCTTTTATGCAGCTCTGGGAATGTTTTCCATGTGAATGTTGTTAATCCACACTTCACTAACATCATGAAGTGCAAACAGTGTGTCGCATTGTCACTGGAATGTGTGCATATTAATTTGGTGATGAAAAAATGTTGTACTTGATTGTGCTCTGCTGCTGAGTCTGTTTCAGAACACCTGTTCACTCAATGCAATTCATTTCACTTTCATCTGCCGACAAACTGAAATGATTCCACGCCTCCTTTTTCAGCAGGAAACTTTAAATCAGGGATCCTCAACTCCAGGCCTCGGGGGCCGGTGTCCTGGAACTTTTAGATGTGTCTCTGCTTCAACACACCTGAGTCAAATACAGAAGTCATTAGCAGGACTCTGGAGAACTTGACTGCATGCTGAGGAGGTGATTCAGCCATTTGATTCAGGTGTGTTGGATCAAGGACACATCTAAAACCTGCAGGACACCGGCCCTCGAGGCCTGGACTTGAGGATCCCTGCTTTAAATGTATCCAGCTTAAAGTTTCTGAGCTGTAATGTGCAGCCGTCACCTTAGAAATAAACTGCAGCACTGACAGCGACAGATTTTACTGGTCTGTGTGCTGAATATCAAGACTAAAAAGTTAACCTGGGCTTAGCTTTTTCTGATAACCACCATCGGGATACCTGTTATCTCCAGCTGGGGTTTGAGGTTTGTCAATCTGAAGAACGTGTGGCTGCATCGAACTTACAGTGCAGCATACCCCCCTTGCTTAAAAGGAGCTGCCCTCACCTGTTCACCTGGTTTCCTGATCATGAGTTTGGGGATGAAACACTGAATCGAGCTGTTTGTGTCTTTAGTTTTATTCTCTGCACTGATGCATGAAATCATGAAAAGAGTAACGCAGCGCAGTGACACCACAGTTAAGCTTAATTGGTTAATGGCATCACACTACAGCAGCACCTTTCAGTTCCATAAAAGATGGTAACTAAATTAATACTGACTGACTTTATGGGTTAGAGAGAGGGCACTTAAAGACAGAGGGGAGTACGAATGGAGCTGCTGGGCTGGTAATGTGATGCTGTTTCCAACTGAGAACTAGTCGGTGAAGTCATCACTGCAGTGTGTGTGTGTGTGTGTGTGTGTAATAAGTTAGACAACAAAGGTCATGTGATTATAATTGTGGTTCTTAAAAATAGTTGCCATCACGTGACCTGCACGTTAGCCCGCTCTGATTCCAGCCTTGTGCTCTTGTTTTGCGCTAATTGTAACTGCGTGTTTAGCCGGTAACATTTTTATAAAAGGTGCTGCACTCATTTATTCTCTTTCAGAATTCTGCATATAAGCAGGCCATTAATTTGCCTTTATGGGTTCAATTATTATTTCAGTCAGAACAACTACAATCAAGAAAAGGATCATTTCATTTTCAGTGAAAATGGATTTGGATGTGGGTTTCTGACTAAAGCAACTTAAATATCTAAATTCTAATAATCTAAACAGGAGGATGTGTAGAAGGGCATCATCTGCCTGATCGAAACTAACAGAAACCAACAAAACACTTCAAAGTTAAGAAAGCTTTTGAGATCATCCTGCTGTATTTACAGGCCTTAATCAGGATCTAATGTGAATGTTAGGGTTAAGCATGCTTGATCTGGGCCATGTTTTATTCTGTGAAGTTTCTGTACGCAAGTGAAGGAGCTGCAAAGAAGAGACTTAAATATGAAACATTTACTCAGTTAAATGTATTTACACTTGCAGTACAGACAAAGCACTGATGACCTAGAAGGAGGGCAAATGTCCATCCTCACAGTGTTACTGGGTAAAATGGTATCCGAGGGCAGATTTTCCCTTGAAGGGATGAAGTGGCCGTGGCTGGATTAAACTGCTGCAGGCAGAGGCAGATGGTTTGATTTGCTAAGACGCACTTCTCTGTGTCGGTGAAACTGATCCTGCTCCAACCTTTTGCAAACTCGGGCTGCTGTACTCAGGCCTGATATTACCGGATTCAGTGCCAGTGTTAACATATAGTAACAAGCTCCACAGTGATGGAAGCGAGGCGGGCTGAATGCTGTGTTTTTCCTTAAGTTGTATCTGTAAGCGCGCGATGCGAGGAGGCTTAAAGATTAAAAGTATGACGAAGCTTGGGAGCAGCTGGCTGCTGTCCGTGGTGCTGAAACACACCCAGGCGAGCCATGATGGGGGTGGAGGAGAGCCTTGCCTCTGCCGTTTATCCCCCCCTCTGGTGAAACAGAAAGTTAAGTCACGATGAAGAGGTTGCAGTGCTTTCACATGTAGGCGGCGAAGTTCATCACATACACCGTCAAGCTTCTGTGTACTGCTGCGTTTCCCACTGCTTCACTCATTCACCGATAGTGCCCCCCCCCTCCAACAGTGAGTTTGGCTTCATATCCAGAATTAAAGCCAAAATCAAGATTTTTAAGTTTGTGTGGTTTATAGTGAACAGCAGTGGATGAGGGCAGGAAGCCAGAGATGGATTATGCAGAGTTCAGCATGTTTGCTGCACCTTTGTGATGCTTCCATGGTTTTCATCTAAATAAGGATGATGTGTTCCATCGCTGAGTATGTTGCAGTCTGTGTTCTGTGTGCCTGCTGTGTTCATGGATGGCTTTGTTGTTTCTTTTGTGTAACATCTGGATTGTCATTGGGTTATATTTTCTGTATTTTAATGAGTATGTAATTTTTCTTCTAGTACATGCACCCCTCTCTCCTGTTAAAGCTTCACCTCTTCCTTAACGTTCACACACAGACCAGCGGTGGACGGCTGGATCAGCTTCCAGCTTCTGTTTGCTGCTGTTTGGGTCACAGCACCCTTGTTGTGTGCAGCCGGCTGGCAGCAATCGTCCTTTTGAAACAAATTTGACATCAAAATATAAAATGAATAAATGAGGAAAAACAGAAGTGGTCTCGGGATTGAGCGGTAGTGTTAGGTCCTGTCTGTCAGGTGTTTCTGTTCCTGAGTACGTTTTCAAAGGTTAAGTTATACTCACTGACCCAGATAATCACGATTATCATTTTCCAGCTTTTGCTGTGTTTCTGCTTGTTTAATACATGTGTCAATGAAGCTTCCACTAATACCATCAGTATATGTTGATTCAGCCCAGACTGCTCATGTTGTGCCCACAGAAACAGCCCGTGGATTTTTTGAACTCTCCTCTCAAATTCTCTTTAGACTTGAGACTTTAATCTTGGTGTCTGTCACTGTCATGCTGCCTCTCTGTATCTCAGTCTGCTGCTTCCATCTGTAACCCTTCCTGTCTTCAGATAAAAGTAAATAATCTCCACATCCCTATCTATCCCCAACA
>VUQJ01045968.1:10785-21930 GCA_015108635.1 Andinoacara biseriatus
CAACAGATCTGGATAGATTCGAGATCCGTGTTTTAACCATAGCCGCCGCCGCCAGCTGCCTTGAATTTCCCTGTAACAGTCTGAATTTGTTTTTATCCACAATGCAAAACAATCATTATGCATAATCAAATATTTGTATCTGTACCTGTATGATGTGTTCTTTAACTCACTGATAACCTGTGCGAGTTGAGAATGCGTCCTGGATGCGTATATAATCTTGGGGACATCGGTGTAGTAGGCTAGAGAACAACAAGAAAAGACAATCAGAAGCAAAACAACATTGTGAAGCAGCAAGAGGACCGACACTCGTACATGTGCTGGTCCTATTGCTGCTTCTCTTGAGAGTGTGTAACTGGATGAATGAAAAGTGCTGTGTTTGTGATATCAGTGTAAGGTTAGAGGATTCTCCACTCAACTAGACCTTCTGCAGACCAAGCTTTTCATCTGATCTTTGAACACACTCACAGAGACTCGAGAACACGTAACAGACTGGCATTTATAAAGTGCTTTTCTAATCTTAATGATCACTCAAAGCACTTTTTTACAAGCCGAATTTACCCACCCGCTTTGTTCAATGGACTTCCACCACTTAATCCATCTCTAATCCACGTTCAATTTATAATCAATTAACAAATAACCTGGGTGGCACGGGTGTGTGGTGGTTAGCACCCTCGCCTGAAGGCATAAAGGTCCTACTAATAGCATGTACAAGTGCTCAAAACATGTAAGCAATCTCTCCCTTGTTCCTAAGAACATCCCATGAACCCGGAAATGACCCGCAATACAACACACTGATTCAGATGTTATTGGTCTGAGAATTAGCCCCTGTGACTTCCAACTCATTTTACTAGATTGGGCCACATTTGATAAGATGTGGAAAGCCTAAAAAAAACCAATCTACAGCAGATGAAGAGCATATGAAAGTCATGTCCTTAAGAAATAGGAAAGAAATCTAGCACCTGACACAAGACCTGAGAGATCCAGCAGCTGAAGGGAAAGATGCATCTACTGTTTGCCAAAGCCTCATCAGAAATGGTCCCAGTGCCTCATCAGAAATGGTCCCAGTGCCTCATCAGAAATGGTCCCAGTGCCTCATCAGAAATGGTCCCAGTGCCTCATCAGAAATGGTCTCAGTGAAAGGTGGCTGTCAAAAAGCCATAAAAGTTTGTTTTTTTTGCCAAAAAGGTGATTCTCAAAGAGCTATCTGCCAAAAACCTGGCCCATCTCAGCATGGGATACAGTATATACTAAAAAAAGAAAAGAGGAAACTGCACAAATGCTCCCACAAAGTTGGGAGCATCAATTTGTCCCAAATGTCTTGGTATGTTGAAGCAAGTTCCTTTCACTGGAACCAAGGGGCCGAGCCCAACTCCTGAAAAACACCCCCACACCATAACGGTAGCCCCACAATCACAATTGTGATGAGGAAATTGAATTGTACACAGAAGAGATTGTAACACTTGCTTCTCCAAATAAAAAATTTATATAAAAAAAAGCTTCATGTTACGTGCAAAATTAACGAACTAACGTCCAACTGGGATTTCAGTGCTTGTAGAAACATAAACGTCTGCAGATGAATTCGCTCCTCTGACGCTCTGACAGCCACTTTATGAAGGAGGAAATGGATGGGAATGTCAGACAGGTGGTCCAGGTGCCGCAGGAGGGGAAGAGTCAGAGACGTTGTTGGGTAAAACCTGCCAGCAAGCAGGTTAGGTTCACAGTCTGTTACCATGACAACTGACTCAGAGTTGGAGTAGCTCTCTTTCTGGAACCGTTTTCTCATTTTAGGATTTTAAAGAGTTTTTAGCTGAACCTTCTGTCTAGAACACAGCCCTGGAGAACTATTCTTGAAGACTACTTAAAAAATCTACAAGAAAGCTTCCTCAGAGTTCAAAATATACCAAATATTGACTTCCAACCTTGTTAGAAATGAGCAAACTGTTTTTGTCTGCTATACTGTAATTCCAAAATACTAAGAGCTTTGAGTGCACGAGTAGAAAAGAGCTACATAGGGACCAGTCCATTTACCAAAACATTAAAAAAATCAGGGGTGGCTCAATTCTGACACAGCATCTTTGGAGCTTGTATGTTGTGTGTGTGTGTGTCTTTTGTGACCTGTGAGGGTGGAAGTGACTCATGATGTGCAGATGATACTCCCATACCTGGTTTGTCACCGTCAGTAGCAGCAGTCCCCCAGGATGACAGAGGTGTGTTTGGAAACAGCTCCTCCTTGCCCAGCCTCTCTGCTATCTTGCGGGCAGAGATGGTATCCTTGAAGTTCTCCCTCCAGGCCAGGGTGGCGCACAGCAGGCACAAAGTTTTACCCGTGCCTGTGGGGCTCTCCAGAACCCCATTGACTTTCTGGAATAAACAGACAGGTAAAGGTATATGGACAAATCGCACTTAGTGGTGGCACCAATTCACAGAAGTTGAAAGGCACTCTATATTGTAAGGTAAAGCCCCGACAATATTAGAGACTCCAGGTGATCAGATGATCCCCCTATGGGCAAGCACTTGGAGACAGTGGGAAAGAAGAGCTCTCTTTTAACAGGACCTCAAGCAGAACCAGGTTTAGGGAGGGGCATGAGGAGGAAGAGGGAAAACCAGAATATCAGTGATGCAGTAGCCCATAAGGCTCTCGATCCATCACAGGTTACTAACCACAAAATGACCTTGAGCACAGTTTGGGCCAGGACCCATTAGGTTATTTTGTGCACAAATTTGATTAAATTCTGACCAATACTGTAGGAGTAGCATCAGACCTACGGCCAGATGAGCTAAAATGCGAGTGAATGAGAAAATGAGTGAATCAACTACCAGAGAGAAAAGATGACCAAACTGTTCAGTGCATCATGGGACATCCCCCAGAAGCCTAACCTATAGCTACAAAAAGATCAGAAACACCTGAACAAGTGCTAACTATAAGCTTATCTAAAAGGATGGTTTGAAGCCTAATGTTAAAAGTAGGGTGGGGGTACCTGTTTTGGCACCATAAAACAAAATAATGCCACATTAGCTGGTGCAGACCACCACTTTGGTGTCGTTTCAAAGGGTTTTGCATGTCTCAATTTTTGTAACTTTGCACGTTGTGCTGTTGCCACCTCAGCCAGGTTGAAGCCATTTTTACAGCCACTTTAATGATACATCAGTACAGATGTTCAAGAGATTCACAGAGGAAGATTCTGCAACAGCGCTGATATTTTTATTATTCGAAGTTTGACGGGAATCAAGTGAGACATTTATGAGTTTAGACAGAACTTCTGTTTTGAGACAATGAGTGTTATTCTCTCACTGATAAATTCAAAACTGCAGTGAAAAGTAACTGGAAATGTACAGGAAGAACTGAACTGGCCAATCACGATCGTTGCGGGCTGCGCGGACACAACTGTAGTTAAATTTTTCCAGAGGTGCACGGAGGGTTACGTTGGAGGGTTCAGAGAGGTTTCTGGTTATGTACGTAGGCACTCGACGCAGACTTTTTTGTTTTGTTTTGTTTTTTAATTAGTAAAGCATGTACAAAAAACAACGACTACACTCATAACAACAGAGGTTTTACCCAACAGGTAAAAAAGAACGAGAAACCCAACTCCTACTGCATACAGTAACCATTTGCATATTGTAGGTATTTAACATAATAGAGAAAAGAAAAGAGAAAAAAATAAGAAATAAATAAAATTTAATTAAATTAGGGGGTTTCTATCTGAAACTCTTCCATTATCTCATACAATTTTATAGCATTTGTTTTATGCATCTTATCCAGACATTTTTTGAACAAGGAGAGTTCGCTTTTAAGGGCAGAGAAGGAGCGGGAGCACTTTGCAAATCGACATGTATGTAATATTTTGTTACAATAATTACAGTATTGACTAGAAATTCCACGTTTTTCTTTGACAAATAATCCAAACTGAATATTTTGTCAAAATTTTGTAAAGTGAGTGTGTTTTTTGTTCTTCCTGGGTACATATTGTTTATTGAATATTGATTTTAAAACTTATTGCTATATTTTTTTAATCCACAATATCCACATAATCAATTTGAATCTTGTGTAATCTTGGTGTTGTGATGTTGGATAAATTGTTTTTAACTGACTGAATTAGAAGATTAGGGATGTTTTGTACTTTCTTGAACCGCAGAAGTATAAACAGGCTTTAGGGCAGCCGGCGCAGTATTCTCCTGAACGATAGATGTCCCACTCGGACAAAAGTGTTGATGTAGGAGGAGAAGTAGTCAAAACCGGAAGCAAATAAATTGCAGTTTGTTTATTTTTCTAATTATTTTTCAGAAAGTCTCGTCTTTTCAGATTGTTGGAACATCTCTCGCTGTATAATCTGTGCATCTTCTGCTACCGTGATCATGGCAATAAAATAATCGACAGGATCACAGCCCGGTTGAAGACCGGCTGCCGCAGTAGCGATACAACACACCAGTTACAAAACTCGAGAAGTCCACGACCGGCCGAAACGACACCAAAGTGGCGTCTTGCGCTAATTTGGTGTCCCTTTTGTCGTACGGGGAACCGCCACAACGGCCCCATACCGATGGAGGCTCAGCTCTGCTGCTATCAGTAGTGCTCCTATGCAGGTTGTTTAGTGAACATACACGTGACCACCGGTTCTTACCTTCTGAAGACATTCAATCACTTTGCTCATGTATGCCTTTTGACATTCGTATGGAGAAAAGGGGAAATTTATTGTCACTCCGCTCAGCGTCAGTGAAGGCATTATTCCCTAGTGTCAGTCAGTCGGCAGCAGTAGGTGGTGTTTAAAATAAAGTACTTAAAAGGTATTCCTTCCAGCTCCGTAGTAACTCCAACTTTTTAACCGTGTGAAACAGCTGAAGCTCGATAAAAACTTTAACACTGGCTCTTTTAGACGCAGTGCAAAGTTAGTTACCAAACCCAGCTCCAGCTGTTTCGCGCCAGCTTTCCGCTTGCTGTCCAGTTGCGCATGCGCACTGTGACGCTATCGACTGACGCGTTCAAAGGGTCACAGAATGCTGAACACTAAATGCTCGTCTGGACACGTTCGAGAAGGCCAAAATCACCTGTTATCTCATTTTCATAACCACTTTTTCGTGACTTCGGTGGAAAACGTCAGAAGATTAAACAAATTGAAATTTAAAAAAGAAGGAATCCTGTATCTGACAGTCTGAAAAACACTTCTAGAGTTAAAAAGCTGTTTATCAGCGGTGCCCACACAGCAAGCGATCTTTCTGTATTGAGTCTGTAACGAACCAGCTGAAATGTCTGTCAGAAACCGCAGGTATAATTGGGTCTCTGTTAGCGTGTAAGATTAATGCCTGTCCTTGCATCTACACACAATAATAATACCTTAGTTTACACAGTTTTGTGTTCTTCTACACACATGCAGGTCAGCTGATCCCGGGTTCATCCGGTGGAAAACTTTGCAATTATCCTCTGGATAAATCCTGCTCTCCTCTGTCTCAGGACCACACGTACAGTGCACAGGCTTTTCGACAACAACAGTTATGTCTTAATTATTATAATAAAAACATATTGACGCTCACTGACATGAATCGCCTAACTTTTTTCGTTGAGAAGCACATCTTTAATATATTTAAAGAAATGGTCCCACACCCTATTCAATTCCCCTTACATTATTTCAAACCTTTTCTCATTTATGCGAGAAAATTATAGCTCAAGTCGACATTTTCTGTTTTTAACAGATGTGCACAACAGAGGTACGGCGCTGACACACACACACACACACACACAAAAGGCGCTCCAGCGTGCACTTTTGACAACGCGCTCAATTGCGACGGTTTTCATTTGAATCATGCTACCATCTACCTGTGGTCAGACAGGTAGTTAAAGATGGAGAGGCACAAAGGAAAGCTCTCCGGGGACAAAACGGCAAAAAATGGGTCCGCATACACCTCAGAAAGTATATAGCTGCGACTCTGTGTGTGTGTGTGTGTGTGTGTGTGTCTGCCCACAGACCCCAGATCCAGTACCAGTGGAGATGACGAAGAGGAGGAGCTGTCTCAAAACTGTTCCATCCTGCTACTTTGCAACAATAAGCTGTTTAACCTTTTATACTATGTTCTGCAAGTGAGTCCTCTGTTTGCCTGGTCCGTGACATTTGTTTGGCTTATGATGGAAGCCACTTCATGTGAGCTGGTCTCACTATTAATTTAACTCATGAAATTGTTTATTTATTTTACAAAAATCAAACTTCTCCAGAGCAAAGACACTGCCTCTCCACTACACCAAAAGCTTTTTTCTGTGGGATATGTGTCTGGGAGAGGTTACAAATTATATTAAATAGTCATCTTAAGAGGAAAAAGGAATGTCTGTTTAGACCTCAGACTTAGAGGTGCTGATTCACTTCCCACTCGGCTGCGAACCGTTCCACTGGGGGCTGGAGGTCCTGATGAAGCCAACAGGACCACATCATCCACAAAGAGCAGAGACGAGATTCTGAGGCCACCAAGGTGGAAGCCTTCCACCACCTGGCTATGCCTGGAAATTCTGTCCATAACCCACAGGAAACGAATCCGACTTATGGCCGGAAATATGGACCAAGCTCTCACTGCAATCGACTGCAACAACGGGCCAGATACCCCCTAACTCCTGCAGGACCTCCCACAGGATACCCCGAGGGACGCGGTCGAATGGCTTCTCCAAGTCCACAAAACACACGTAGACTGGTTGGGCAAACTCCCACGTACACTCAAATATCCTCGAGAGGATAAAGAGCTGGTCCAGCATTCCACGACCAGGAAAAAACCCACATTGTTCCTCTTGGATAAAAAAAAAATGTAAATTTAATTACATTTTATATATATAGCACCAAATTACAACAGTTGCTTCAAGGTGCTTTATATTGCAAGATAAAGAACACACAATAATACCTGATCCAGCCTCAACCATTGATCATAAAGGAAAGTTTTAAGATCGATCTTAAAAATAGAGAGGGCGTGTCTCCCGAATCCAAACTAGGTAGGTCTTTAAGGTAAGATGGGGCCTGATTATTACAGACCTGAGGAGAAGGATTTTAAATTCTATTCTGGATTTAACAGGGAGCCAATGAAAAGAAGCCAATATGGGAGAAATCTGCTCTCTCTTTCTAGTCCCTGTCAGCACAGTATTTTGGATCAGCTGAAGGCTTTTCAGGGAGCTTTTAGGACGGCCTGATAATGAATAATCCAGCATAGAAGTAATAAATGCATGAATTAGCTTTTCAGCAGCACTCTGAGACAGGATGTTTATATATTTACATTAGATAAATATGATTCAAACCACTGCAGCGCAGTACCTTTAATACCTACGACATGCTCTAATCTCTGTAATAAAATGTTATGGTCAACAGTATCAAAGCTGCACTGAGGTCCAACAGGACAAGCACAGAGATGAGTCCACTATCAGAGGCTCTAAGAAGATCATTTGTAACCTTCACTAATGCTGTTTCTGTGCTGTGATGAATTCTGAAACCTGACTGAAACTCTTCAAATAAACCGTTCCTCTGCAGATGATCATTTAGCTGTTTTACAACTACTCTTTCAAGGATTTTGGGAAGGTTGGAGATTTGCCTATAATCAGCTAAGACAGCTGGGTCAGTGATGGCTCTTTAAGTAATAGTTTAATTATTGCCCCTTAAAGGCCAAATGCCTTTATTGACCACACAAAATAACTGCACAACTCAACAGACATACAGACAGACATTTTATTTTTTTTTCAAAATGAAATACAATAATTATAATTTGTTATTACAGTGGTGAACGGTGGACATCCTACTCCCCTGTAGCTTCGGGCAGAATGATTTTGTTTGTGTTAAAGTAGTTCTCCTCTATGAGAGGGAGACCCTCCTTCTCTCTCTGCTGAATCAAACGCTCTGCCTCTCTTCTGGACCACTGTCGCATTCTGGAACACAGAAATACACAGAAAATATACAGTAAGAGAAACGGAAAGAAACCGAATACTAAACATTAATAATTACCTGAATTAAACTAAGGCATCCATCATTTCTACTTTGTCTCAGTCCATGTTAAATGCACTCAGGCCCAGTCTTTTTTGGATCTTACTCATGTATATTTTCTTTGCACGGTTCAGTGTCATTTTCCATCCATTTCATTTTCTGTTGCTTATCCGGGGCCGGGTCGCGGAAGCAGCAGCCTAAGCAGAGAAGCCCAGGCTTCCCTCTCCCCAGCCACCTCCACCAGCTCATCTGGAGGGACCCAAAGGTGTTCCCAGGCCAGCCAAGATATATAATCTCTCCAGCATGTCCTGGGTTCACCCCGGGGCCTCCTACCGGTAGGGCATGCCTGCAACACGTCACGCAAGAGCCGTCCAGGAGGCATCCTACTCACCTCAACTCTCGATGTGGAGGAGCAGTGGCTCTACTGAAAGTCCCTCTCAAACGACTGAACTCATCATATCTCTAAGGAAGAGGCCAGCCACCCTCCAGAGAAAACTCATTTCCACTGTTTGTATTTGCAATCTCATTCTTTGGGTCACTACCCACTGTCAGTCTCCTGCTCCTGTCTCCCCTCACTTGTGAACAAGACCGTGAGATACCTGAACTCCATTTTGGTAAACAACTTGTCCCTGACCTGGAGTGGGGATTCCATCCTTTTCCAGCTGAGAACCGTGGCCTCAGACTTGCTAGAGATACTAATTCTCATTCCTGATGCTTCACTTGGCCAGAACCAAAACAGAACCACATCATCTGCAAAAAGCACAGATGAGAACCCGAGGCGGCCGATTTTGAAGCTTTCTTTGTATAAAAACTATGACAGAACTGGTGACAGATGGGAGCCCTGATAGAGTCCAACACCCACTGGGAATGCATCCAACTTATTGCCAGCACCACAGACCAGGCTCTTGCTGTGGCCGTACGGGAACCAAATAGCTTGTAACAATGAGCCGGAGACCCTATTCTCCCAAAACACCTCCCACATGTTCCTTGAGGAACATGGTTGAATGCCTTCTCCAAGCACATGTCGACTGGCTGGGCAAACTCACATATGCTAAAGAGGATAAAGAGTGCACCACTGCTGTGTAGCCAGAACGCTCAGATGAAGTTTTTTTTTTAAAAAGATACTTTTTGGCCTCTTCACGACTTTTATTGACAGTTTTCACAGTGGAGCGAGACAGGAAGGCAGAAGGCGAAACAGGGAAGACACGTGGTAAATAGCAACAGGTCGGGACGCGAACTCGTGCTGCACGCGGCATACATGGTCGCCTGCTCACGCCACGGGCCACCCTGCCGTCCCAAATAAGGTTTTTCTAGACCTGCCAAAAATCTAAAAAAAAAAGAAAAAAAAAGAGCCAATTACAATATTTTATTTCATTCAACTTCTTCAATTTAATGCATGTTTGATCATTTTAAACTGGAGTTACCCAGAATGCACTATGCTTCATGTTGTTGCTACGTGAATTGAGGTGTAGGGCTGCATTGTGAGTTTTCTGCTAAGCGGCTGTTTTCTTACACGGACTCTGGAGTCTGTGGATCGTCGAGTCTATGAACATTTCATTTAGATGCAACATTGCCATTTATTGTCAATTTATGCAGCTGTGGAATGGCTACTTTTTTAAGAGTTGTAAAGTCAAGTTTTACTGGTCTGCTAGTGGTTTTTCTCTGCATTATACTCTTGGCAACCAAGAATCTTTACCAGCTCCTCGAGCTGACAGTCCTACTGCCCAGAGCAAGTCCCGGCAGAGCTATGAAGGAAACGGGGTTTCGGAGCTGGAGCTGTTCCAGCGATCATCATGGCAAATGTGAGATGTTTGGATGCTTCTTGGGGCATTGCAATAAGACATTGCCATACTCACACTTCCCAGACTTGGCTTCAGGACCTTTCAGGCAGATAGGGACATTAATCTGACTGGAGAAATGTGGAGCAACTGCACTGGTTGTGAGTGAAAACTGGAGTGATTCCAGATATGTTACTCTGAAAGAACGCCTCCAATATTACTCGCTGAGGGGATTCATCATTGCTATTGCTGTTTAAATCATGGAGAACAGACGTGGATATTTGTAGCCAGGCGCAAGATTGAAAAGTCTCTTTATATTAAAGAAGATGAGACTTTCACTCTGTCCTTTGATAAAGAACCATGGCGCAGCAGACGTTCTAACCCCTGCCACCTTATGTATGAGCCGATATGAAAAAATTAACTCAGAACTCACCCATAGTCGGGTAGATAGTGGATAAATGTTCCTCCAATGACAAGAGCAACTGAAATGCCAAAGAAGAAGCCCAACTTCATGTTCCACTCATCCTCCACTGGATCAGTGGAGAAGCCATGGTAATCTGGATTCTGATAATACACAAAAGGGAAACAGTTTAATGTGCAACATGTTTTCAATCAGGACAGCAACAGGGGGCGCAGTAATAACAGAAATTCAGTTTGAAATCCCTCAGTTACATATTTATATAAAAGGGGAATTCAAACTGGTAACAGGAAGTGGTTAGTTTGTGTGATCTTGACTTTGGGAACCACTGCTCCATTTATTGAAGGTGAAAAGCCCAACAGTAGTTGAAACAAAGCTACATCAACAAAGCACTGAATATTCTCATATTAAAGCAAACAATTCAAAACAGAAATCAGAGGTCCGGTCAGCTGATACTGGCGAGTCGAAGCTCTATCACGTATGCTGTTGAACATGTTCTGATCGTTTTTGTATGTTAACAGAAATGATCTCATGTGTTTTCCACTGAGGTGATTCAATGCTTCAGGTCCTCTGAGCATTCTCTGCCGCTGGGAAGAGCAGCGCCGCTCACTCACCCACATTCACATGGACAAGTGCAGATACCACAAACCTGCACTTGTTCTTATGCTACTGTCTTGTCTGCTGGCAGAAACCCTGCATGGCTGGCATCCTTAACCCAGAATATCAATGTACAGTCATGGCCAAAAGTTTTGAGAATGACACAAATATTATATTTTCACATGATCTGCTGCCCTCTGGTTTTCATGTGTGTATGTCAGATGTTTTCATCACATACAGAAATACAATTGCAATCATATTATGAGTAACAAAAGCTTTTATTGACAGTTAGAATGAGTTAATGCAGCAAGTCAATATTTGCAGTGTTGACCCCTGTTCTTCAGGACCTCTGCAATTCTCCCTGGCATGCTCTCAATCAACTTCTGGACCAAATCCTGACTGATAGCAGTCCATT
>VUQJ01045971.1:10480-23095 GCA_015108635.1 Andinoacara biseriatus
TACTTTTTAAATAATATATAGAAAAGAGATTTCTTTGTAGACACACCAAAAGTAGGACTTGATAAGGAATGCTATTTACTATTCCATTTTGTTATTTATAGCTATTTTCACATAATAAAATATAGAGAAATCTTAAGCTGACATCTATGATATGCTTGAAGAAACGATGCAATAACAGCGGTCCCAAAAGGAGAGGACTCCCTCGGTTAAATTCTACTTTCTACTGTAAAGCTGATTTTTGTTTAAATCCATCTTGAACTGATCAAAGCAGTTTCTAGTGTTCATCCTTTTCAGGAAAGGAAAAAAAAAAGGCTAACACACCCATTCACCTATAAATGACATTAGTGGCATTAGTTAAGACTCTTTAATGAATTAAGACTGAGAGTGCAGCTTATTAAAGTAACTAATTATGCATTTACCAAGTCACAGAGACCGTGACTCTGTCTGTTGGTTATTGTTTCATTAGATGTGCTATTTTTCTCCCCTTCCTCTCACACTTTAAGAAATGGTGTGGAGAAAAAAAATCTTCACATATACAATAGAAAATATGTTGTTCTGCTCTAGAAAATCTGTCACATTTGATTGGTTCTTTAACTCAACACAGAAGCTATGTTTTTACCCAAACAGTCCGACTCATGAATGCAAAATGGTATAAAATTGTTTCCCCATCTCTGATTGGAAAAAGTGAACTCAAGTCATCTCAATTCACAAGCACCAGCCACATTTCACTAGCGTTACATTTTTCTCCATGCACACTTTTGCTCAGCCAGCTTTCTGCCATCTGGCTGTGACAGCCCTGTGACTCCACAGTGGACAGGCTAATGGTCGGCGAACCCTGGCATGGGAAAGGGCCTGGCAAAAGCTTCAACACGGTGGCGCAGATCTGCGATGCGAGCCACTGTTTCTGGGTCCTGAAGAAGGAAGTTCTTGAAGTCCTGGAGCTTTCCTGCAAACAATAGCAGAAAAGAGAATGGAGAAAGGCTCATGTTTATTTTTAGCTTCCCTTGTTTTACTACCGCTGGGCATTTTGTGTTCTCTCATTCAGCAGTTTTATAGACCGTTCACTATATTTTACCTTATAAATTCACACAAGTTATTACAATTAATAATGAATAGTTTCAAACTGTGCTTTGAACAAAAAGAATTTAAACGCATTTTAGGAATCCACTGAGTTACAGATTAATCTGCCTCCTTCCTCACACTAGGCTCACCTGTCTTTTTCTTGACATCCAGTGCAATCTGGAAACCCTCATCCATGAACTCGACAACTCGCACAAAGTCGGCTTCTTTGAACTGTCTCGAGGTCAAGGCTGGAGCACCTGACAGAGAAGAGCACACCACTCAGATTGAAATACAAGTAATAAAATTCCTTTTGTGCTTTTCAGCTGTAGTTTTTTTAATTTCACTTTTTGCTTTTTTTCTAATTGGTCCACATTTGTCTTAAAAAAACAAAAAACAAAAAACAGGAGAGCCCTAAGGCTTCGGGAAATTTTAGTAATTACAGTAATCTATACTCAAGATGTGCCAAACCTACACAGATACTGATGGCTGCTATGATGCAGGCCAAAAGAGAAGGTAATAAGTGCAGAGCATTGGATTACAGGTAAAAGATTTCGCCTTAAGATAATGCTAAAAATGAGGTAGTGTAGATGAGAAGCTCTTGAACTTCCTGGAAGATGATTAAAAATCCAAACAAGTTTAATTAATCATGAACAGCTCAGTGCTTGTGGCTTAATTTGTGGCTGACTAATTTCCATATGCAGAACTACATTTTTTAAAAAAGCAACACAGATTAATTGAAGAAGAGGACGGTGAATGCAAAGTAAATCTGACAAAAATATATAAATAAAAACTTTATAAACACTACTGAACAACTGATCAGCACATTAGGCAGGGAAGGTGCAGAGTTTCTTTTAAGATTTTAAACTTATTGAATATACAGAGCAGCACATTTTAATACTAATTCGGATCCATAATATGTATGGCTACAACATGTGTGTCCAGCCAAACACAGTGTGATGTGAAGCTGCTTCTCACCTAGCCTGAGGCCACCAGGAGTTAGGGCACTCTTGTCCCCGGGACAGGTATTCTTATTGGCGGTGATTGACACAAGCTCCAGCACCCTCTCGGCCCGAGCCCCATCAATACCCTTAGGCCGCAGGTCCACAAGGACCAGGTGGGTGTCGGTCCCACCTGGAACATTCAGAATTTTTAATGAGGAGGAGGAAAGTATGAGGTTTCGTAGATGAACAAACCTCACTCTGAAGCGTTTGATCACACCACCTTGTCACGCACATGCATGAAATAGATTTTTTAGATTTAGCATAAGAGAGTATTGCTTGACATCTTCTCCTCTTTTATGTGCTTATCTGATGTATGCCATTTATATGTTTTACCACATTAGACCAAAAAAGACAAATTAGATTTTGTTCATTTACTGAGAACAAAATATGAAGGTGACAAATAGATCATTTATTTGGATCCAGACTAGTTGCACATTTTCTTGGGATACAGGCAGTCGAAATACATAATTTAAACAGTGCATGTTAAAGTCTAACCAAAATAACAGTGACAACCACCAGGTATTATAAATATCTTTATTCTAGACACAATGAACAAAAAATGCAATAATCCAAGCTGCTGAATAACTGAGTCTTTGCAAATATTCTTTTTTTTTTTTTGAGGCGAGGAATCACTAAATTGCTGTAATTTCTGAAACGTCTGGATAATTATGTGTTCAGAGTATCAATGGGATGTACCTGATAATGCTGCTTTCTTTATAAACATGAGGAAGTTGTAGCCAAATCTGACTCCTCAGGAAACAGGATAGTCTGTTGTCGATTTCAGTAATGCTGTGTTGGTATGGACATGTTACAACTAATGTTGTAACCTAATTGTGTTACACTGCTGATTACTGGCATATTCTTGTACAAATACAGGCTTGTTGTAAAAAGGGAATAGAAAAATCACCTAGTTTGGACCCCCCCCTTTCAAACAGAACAAAACCAGAGATGTCTGAAACCTAAACGAGGCAGTATGAAATAAAAGAAATATCTAATTTGTGAAATCACTGATTTTGGAAATTATTTTAAGATTTTAGAAGATGTTTTGCAGCCTCTAACTAAACAAATGAGTTGAGAAAACATACGCTATAAAATGACCTGTCAGTTAGCTTATCTAGCCTGGGCTCACGGATACTCTTGTTAGCCCAGAAATTCTATACTGGTGCAGCAGCACCAATATTCAGTTCCAGCATACAGTTCCCCACGGCACTACATTTAATAATCAAACATGCTGAAAAGCAGCCTATCACGGTCCATGTGCAACTCTCAATTCTAGGCCTCTCTAAGAGTCATGTTGTGTGGTACTAGTCTAGAATTGTCATTTACAATTATTTACATAATTGTAAATAAGCAAGCAAAAAGAAGTCCAGTTGCCTTTTTTCAAGCTCCAGAGATTATTTACATAGTTTAATTTTCTTAGGGGCAGGCCATTAAAACAGAGAAATCTAAAACCTAAAAAATCAGTCCCAAAAAGAACGACAGGAAATAGATTAATGGGCTCCAGTAAATCTCAGACATATTTGCCTCTACAAACACATGGCCAACCGTGTTCTGGACTAACTGAAGTTTTCTTTGTTTTGTTTTCTTCAGCACACATTAAGATTGAAGCATACTGCTAACATGATAGTGCTTCAGAATTGACATTATTATTTTTAAGATGAAGATTTAAAAAAAAAAAAAAAGCTTTAAAAGGCCTTTTCCCACTTTGGTAATGACATCATTCTGTACCTTATACCCTGGTCCTGGAGGAATGCAGTTTTGTCTCAAGATGTACAGAATTCCCTGAATGTGGCTGAAATGACAACATGACTTGACCTGCTGTCCATTAGCTTAAGACTATGTGATACCTTCAAGTAATTAGATCTGATTAACTTGTTCTAGCTTTCTGTTGAGAAAATGCAACTGAAAGCTATAAACTAACTCAACTGTATTTCCAGTACTCAGAGTTTTTAACAGGTATCCAAACATTATAAGACACACGCCAGTGTGAATGTGGACATGCTTTGTATAACCACTAAATAAGAGTTTGACTGTTACGGGCTTCCATTCTTTCCAGTTCTTTTGCTAAAACATCAATGGCGGGATTAAACAAAAAAGGTGTACGTACACACTGCACAGTAAGCACAGGACAAGTCTGTATTTTTTTAGGGTATCAATTGAAGGCTATACATCAAAAAAGAGCTGAGGCCAGCGTATTAAATGCAGTACAAGATTCAAGCATTTGCTCACAACTGCAAAGTGACCACTTTCATCTGATTTTATTTTCTTGACTGACAAGGCAGGCACAGTGACATTAGCCTATTTGCACATCATGAATTTAAATGGATTTGGGTTTCTTTTCCCCCACTGTGTAATTTGCATTTCGGTACAGGGCATTTTATGTGGATTTTCAGTGTTAAATGCAGTTTGCTGAGTTTGTGTCTTGGAAAATGAAAAAGTGCGTAAATACACACTAGATTACCTGATACCAGGGTGTAGCCTCTGTTGAGAAGAGCAGCAGCCATAGCCTTGGCATTCTTTATCACCTGGTCAATATACTCCTTGAAGATGGGAGACTGTGCCTGGATACACACAGAACCAAAAGCATACAGTAAGTTAGCCTTCTCATTTGGCTGTCAAAAAATAGATACAGACATCAATAAATTGCCTATAATGTAAATGCATTATGTCTCAAGGTTTTATTAACTCAAGTCAATTTTATTTGCCCCTTGTGACAGAAATACTGATTACTTTCCCTTCTGCCAACTGAAGTTTAAGCAACATGTTTCTAAGTAAAGCAGCTATAAGATTATTTTTCACCGGTTTCCAACCAGTTCATATTCGGAAACAAAAAACAAACTGTGACACCAAGACATCCAAGTTTGAAGGTTAGGGATTTGTGTGTTGTGCAGACCTGTTTGAGTGCCACTGCTACACCAGCAATGGCATGGTTATGGGGTCCACCCTGCAGGGAGGGAAAGACAGAAAAGTTGACCTTGTCCTCAAGGTCGTATATGATTTCCTTTCCCTTCTTGTCAACTGAGCGAACACCCTTGCGATAGAAGATGAGGCCAGCCCTGGACAGAACAGAATCTTTTACTGACAAAGCACTTTTACAATTTTTACTGTTCTCTAAAATCCAAACAAGGTTTCCTCCTCAGTAATTTCATTTTTGTCCCCACCTGTGTCTCTTACAGTATGTGCTTACCTTGCTCCACGCAGTGACTTGTGTGTGGTAGAAGTGACCAGGTCAGCATGTTCAAAGGGCGAGGGGATGGCTTTGGCTGCCACCAGGCCACTGATATGAGCCATGTCAGCAAGCATGTAGGCATTGATGTTGGTGCACAGCTGAAAGAGAAGTGGGCAGAAGGGAGCAATTCCAAAATTGAGAAATACATTTCTACAAGTGTGGCTAACAATAAATAAATAAATAAATAAATAGTTTTTTCCAATACAAGATCAATTCACTATGCTTTGCAAATATAAATTGCAATCATTAAACGTTGAGGATTAGCCCTAAAACTAGGAGGTAAAAATGAATTCTCTTTTCTATCTGCATTAGATTAAAAATACAAGGTTTTTAGCTCTTTTATATACACCATCCCCTACTTTGAGGTGACAGAGTACTGAGACAAGTTCAGAAAAAAGTTCAAAAGAGTGCCGAAGCTATGATGTCCCATCTGGACAAGTCTCTGTTCCACTAGCTTCTGTAACTCAGCGCCGTCTCACTCAGCATTTCTTTCACTGGCCTTTTTTTTCCCCACTCTTTTTTGTGTGTCTTCATGGTATTTTCTTTTCATGTTCTAAAACCAATCAGCACTCCCCATGTTTAAAACAATTATTATTTTACCAAAGTTAAAGATCTTTGTATCTTGATTACACAAAACTCACTGCAGCACTCTTCAGGTAATATTTTCAACTTCCTGCTAATCTGGAAAGTTCTCTGCCCACAGCACACAAACCTAAAAATCCTCTGTCCTGCTTTTACTGCACACATATTGAATGTGACCCCTAAACTCACTAATGGAGACTGCCAAGAAGTTAATTTTTTATAAATAATAAAAAAAAAACCTGCTAATGAACACAGTCAAGCACATATAAAGCTCAACCCCAGCACTTCAGTTTTAGTCACCGTTTAATTTTAAATATTATATTCTTGATTGCAAAATGTCTCCCAAATATTGATAATTACATTGTAATTAACTGCTTCCAGACACTGCTTTAGCTTAGCTAGCTAACATTAATGACACTTTATCCTGCAACTTGCCTTAGTCAGTGTCATCAGAGACCTTAATGTGCTGAGTTTTTTTATTTGACTGTGTTCTGTATATATGTTGAAATGTGAGATTACAGATACAATCTCTTGGCACTTTGTTGACACTGGTTAAGATTTGAGAACTAACTCCATCTGTTAGCGGTAGCCATCTTCTCTAAGGAAAGATATTTCAAATGAGAGCTGGTGTAATTACATTCTTCAGCAGTCTTCAGAGGCCTGAAATATTATAACGCAATTCAATAAATCCTTGCTGTCTCTTGCCAGCATTTATTGAAAAAGGCACAAACAATAAATAGCTCGCTAACATGCAAATGACTCGCTGGCGAATGATCAGAGCAGTAAACAATCTTTTTAGTGCTCCAATTAAAACGCATTATCATGACAATCTCTCTTCCTCTCATATCTAAACTGGATCAGCACGTTTATTAGATTAAAAGGAAAGGGGGTAAAGAACAGAAGAGGGTGAAGCGCTGCAGCTGATGAATACCGATAGTAAAACAAATAAAAAAAATAAATAAAAAAAAGACAACTCTCTAATCTAGGTAGCTCATCCCTGCCTAAAAACGTAGAGAGAAGCCCACCTAACACATTCTGCCATAAAACAGTGAACAGTTGCACAGAGACATGCCAGGGGGAAAATATGGCCCCTCTTCAGGCCTAGTGGCAAAGTAGTTATGGTGCTTAATAAAAACACAGCTCTGTAATGGTGGGACACTCCATCTGATGGTACTAGCTAAAGTGGAGCTCTGCAACAAAGGGAAACAGTCACGGAGTGAATGAAGTGAATCAGCGGGTGGGTATAACAAAACAGATAAAGAGGCCTCTTGTGAACTGTCAAAGAGAACAGTGAAGTGTATGGTTAAAAGTTGCTAGTGAGTACTTGTGACTCAGTGCGAGTTGAGTAGTCAACAGAAGAAGAAAGCAGCTGTGTGTAAAGTATGTAATGACCCTGAAATTAGTTTGTGTTTGGAAAATGCTGAAGCTTGAAAGTGATTTATTTTTATTCAGAGCAGGTCTCCATTTCTGTCTGACAGAAATTAGCAAACATGTGGTTCGAAGTAAGGATGGCTAGATCGGACCCATCAGTATCAGAAGCAGGTGTGTTTATATTACAGTGTTAAAAAAAAAAGAAAAAAAGTTGCATTTTAAATAATAGCACAAGGTTGGTCTAACATTTTCTGATGCAGGATAACAAGCAGAAGAAAAGTGAAGCACACCAAAAAACAGAAAAAGATGGGGTGAATATAGGATGAGCTGTGAATGCAGAGTTCTCCATGCACCTTCTTGATGCGGGCATAGTCAATGAGCCGGGCATAGGCACTGGTGCCAGCGATGATGAGCTTGGGCCGGAACAGCTTGGCCGTTATCTCCATCTGGTCGTAGTCTATAAGTCCTGTTGCAGTCTGCAGAGAGTGAGACAGGTTGAGGAGACAGAGGAGAAGAAGTGTATGTAAAAAAATAAAGAAGTGGAGGAAGAAAATGAGAATATTAGCGGGAATCTAAGGGTCAGGAGAAAAAAGGAACATGTGAAGATCAAAAAAAAAAAAACTGTAGGATATCTGAGTATCAAGAGCAAACATATCTACACGGAAGAGATTTTTTTTTTTCCCCCCATTTAAAGCTTATTTGAAGCAGCCGTATGTGAAGCACTTTGGCTACCTTAAAAGGGGAAGGAATTTATCTAAGGGAGGCATTTACACCTATCATCATGCAAAAAGATGGAGCAATTGCAGTAATGCACCACTACTTATCCTAATTTAACCATTCAGGGACCTGCTCAGCTGGTGCAATGAACCTGAACAGATCAGGTTGGTTTCGAGACACTCTCTGCCCCCTTTTATTAAAATGAAGAATTTAAGAAACACATTAGACAATCCATTTTTTTCCCAGTGAATGTGGTTTGAAGCCACATAAAATGGAGCCTGGCTTGCCTAGTCCAATGACCGATGTGTCTGGTGCCTGATACTGATGTTTTGCCCCTCTAGTCCTCCTTTAAGCATCATAGAAGAGAGACGGTGAAAGACAGCAGAATGTAACAGAAAAACAAAGTGAGAGGCAAAAACAATGGAGGATAAGGGAGACAGAGACAAGAAAAAGAAGAGAGAAAAGGAGGAAGGAAAGCTTTATTTAGACAACCTGATAATCTCCCATCTCCAGAGCACATCTATGGATGCCCCCTCACTCCATCAACCAGCTCATTGTGAAGACAGAGCCAGTGGTGCTGGCCAGCTTGTCGATTTCCCATTATCTTTCTCACAGAGGGGTCCTGCTTGCCCATACATCAGCAGGCCTGGACATACAGACTCTCAAGGCCATCCATCAGCCACTACCAATACCACCACACAACTATGACCCCAGAAATAAAATACTCTCCAATAAATATACAATCAAATGACCATAACTGCATGTTAATCTGAGAAATCACTTGTTAAATCTGAGGCAACCTAGCTGAACCGATGCAGTTGGAAAACACTTTTGAATGTGTTACACAGTAATAGCAGTAGGACTGCATGGTTGCATTGTGAGAATAGTGACCACACACTGACACAGAAAGAGAGAGAGGAAAAAAAGTGAAATGCCTCGTTTCTGCAAACAGGTGCCAGCAAGTGTCTGTTGGGTTTAAGTTTTGTTAAGATAGACACTAAAGCTCTACCCACACTGCCTTATGTCTTCCCTCTAGGGGCAGGGGGAAAAAAACAAAAGCAAAAAAACCCAACAGGATTTCCTAAAAGAGTATCTGAGTGTCTTTGATAAATTTTTTGCTCTTGTTTTCTGTTTCGTTCAATCAATAGTTTCATTATTTTAAACAAAAACATAACATTGAAAGAACAATAAATATAAAAAGGTTCAAATAAAGTGTTGTAATTCCAGGTATTCACATTTGGTTAACACAGATAAAGCTGGCCAAGTCCTGAATTATGCTTCTGCGTCAGGTCTTTGCTGGGCCAACGTACATAAGTGAAAATCCTGTCTGAACCATACATGGTAATCCCAATCCTTGCGGGCTGTGTCGACCCAATGTGTAGTTAGATTTCTCGAGAGCTGCACGTTTGGTTACTGCGTAGGGTTCAGAGGGGATTTCCAGATACGTAAGTAGGCCCTTCAAAGACCCTAAGACTAAGACTAACAATATAATGACAGCAATACAAGACATGGTTTAATGGTAGAGTGTACCTTTATTCCAATGTGTTAGTTGGCATTATTATTTTATCCATTCATTGAATGGATTTCAGAAAATAGAGTTTGTGAGGACAGCACTAAACCCTTTATAAACAACATACTGTAACACACTCTAAAACTTGACTGTGTTGACATTTGCTGGCTTATTGGATATTAGAAGACTTCTCACTCTTGACATTGGTAAGACATCAAAAATGCATCAGTGCATCTCCCAGTTTACTGTACCAAAAAAAGCTCATCGTTTAACACTGGTATGAATAGGTTTCAGCAGATATCAGCAGTAGGTTTCTCTACTTACATTCAGCTTGTAAGGCATGGACTCAAAATAGATTGAGGTTGCAGAGATTCTTTTCACATCAGACATGTAACCGTGGGTCAGACTGGAGTGAGAAAAACAACAGACAAATTGTAAAAGAGGCAAACTCAAAGGCTCAGTTTGTAAACCTTTGCAGAAAAATATATTTATGAAGAAAAATGGGATGGCTTTGAAAAGGGTGAGGATGAGAGCAAGAAAATGAGTGGAAAAATAAAGTAACAGTGACTACTAACTGTCCACCATCGGGCAGGTCCAGGCCCATGATGCGATCATGGGGATTGAGCACTGCGGTGTAACTGGCAAAGTTGGCAGGAGAACCAGAGTACGGTTGGACATTGACACCCCACTGAGCTGGGTCCAGGTCAAAGGCCTCAAGGGCTCGCTTCTGACAGAGCAGCTCAATCTGGTCAACCACCTCTGCTCCACCATAATACCTGAGGGCAGAGTTGGAAAGGGTGAAAATGGAAACATGAACCACAGTGAATAATCTGCTAGATTAGACTTTTTGGTAGAATTTAAACCAATATTGATGCATTTTTGGCCACTTGGAAGCAGAATGATGCTGTGAACAAAACCCACAATATTTCCCTTTAGGCCAGTATGGTGAACTATTGTTTACTTGTATACCCAGCAAATACAGAATTAATTATCATTCACTTGGAATCATGGTTATGCCAATCTGATGAATATAAATCCCGTGTTTAGTCTCTTAAATCTGTTTTTGTTACAGCCAACTCCTGATGGAAACATCAGATTTTTAAACTGCTTATGTGCCCAACAGCAATCACCAGTTACTTGTTATAATTTATCTGTTGCTTGGTGTTGAGCATATTAACTTATTAACAAAAAACAAAACAGCTATCTGCAGTGGTTAAAATCAACACTATGACAGCTGTGCCTGCAGATAAAAAAAAATATCCTCTGTAGTCTAGGCTCATAGGTACAAGCAAACCCTTTAACTGTAGCATTGATTCTGCATTGTCAGTCTGTATATTGTGATGAAATAGTTTAGGTTACAGCCCCTTTAATAGCTGTTCTTATTCACACATTTTACACAAACAGTACTTTCTGTCAAGAAATATCTACAACAACCTAGACTCAAAACTTCCACGGCAGATCTGAGGCCGCTCCGGTGAAAATCAAACCTTTTCAGTGGAATTACAGATGAAGGTGCAACAGATGGGTACTTTACAAACCACTCACTCAATGAAATCATCCCTTTGTTTCATTACATTAAAAGTGTAAAAAAAAAAAAACAGCAGAGTGGGATGTTGGGGGAATAAAAATTAAAAACACAATCAGTAGGAGGGAGATTTGTGGTAGGATTGTATTCCAGGAATCAAAGGAGGAGCATTTTAAAACATGTTATGTTATCTTTCTGCTTGCAGCTGATAAATGTGACTTATCCAAAGGAAATAACAGAAAATTGCAAAACAGAAAACATGCAACTATCAGCCCGGCACTAAATGCTTCAAACGTAACCCCTCAGGAATTATGTTAGGCAAAGCACGGGCTGTAGATTATGTGCTACCTGGTTAGAAATTACTATTATGGGGCACACAAAAGAACACAGTAGAGATTAGTGTGTGTTTGTGCATGTCTGTAACAAATATCCTCAAGCACATAATATCAACAGTGTTAATAAACAGAGGTGTGGCTAAATAAAAACTTACCTTCTCCCTGGGTAGCCTTCAGAGTATTTGTTGTTAAGACAGGAGCCCAAAGCTTCTAGAGCTGCTCGGCTGCAGAAATTCTGTGATGAGAACACACACAAGCAAACACACACTTAGATCAATGGCATGAATGGACAGAAGGGACAAGGATGGCAAATTAAAGTCTGTTAAGTGATAGTGAGAAATCCCCCTCTGGCTAGAGGCAATCATTACAGTATTGAACCTCTGGACTTCCATAGACTAACACTCTGCACTTCACAATGATTATCCCCTTGCTGCTGAAGGATACAAGATAATGTAATAAATGTTTCTGCACATGCTGAAATACACTGGGATTGTTGAGATGCACTGAGATACAAACACATTTTAGTCACTCTAGTTTGAGAGAAACAAAATGTAATGCTCCCCTAAAGTTTTTTTCTTTATAACTTTTAATTTTGCTGCAAGATGAAACTTATTGGATGAACTCATTGACTGATGCATTTTATGCAGCTGATGTTAGCAGATGCATTCCTTGGCATTTTAATGTGGATTTACTGCAATACATTATAGCTGGACCAATTAAAATCTGAGTAATTTTCAAGCCAAAAATACAAATCCTTCCTTGTTTTGTTTTTTTAAATTAAATATGTTGATCATATGTGGTAGTAAAAACCAGAATGTGTTAGTGAAGAAGAGATCACTTCAGACTACAGGAAATTTTAGGCATTTCCACTGTCTTCTGACAATCAAGAAATCATCACATTAGGTTGTAGGTCGATGATTGATTTTGCAATCGTATCATCAGATCTGCGGCCGTATGTTTTGGACACTCGGGTGAAGAGAGGAGCTGAGCTGTCAACTGATCACCACCTGGTGGTGAGTTGGATCAGGTGGCGGGGGACGATGCTGGACAGACCCGGTGCACCTTAACATGTTGCGAGTCAGCAAGATCTTCAACTCCCACCTCTGGCAGAACTTCGACAGCATTCCGAGGGAGGCTGAGGACATTGAGTCCGAATGGACCATGTTCCGCACCTCCATTGTTGAGGCTGCTGCTCAGAGCTGTGGCTGCAAGGTGGTTGGTGCCTGTCGTGGTGGTAACCCCTGAACCAGATGGTGGTCACCAGAGGTGAAGGGAGCCATCAA
>VUQJ01045980.1:13268-23334 GCA_015108635.1 Andinoacara biseriatus
TTAAAAATTATATTAATGTTTACATATTCTTTCATTTAATGGCACCAAGAGGGGGAGGCTGTAACCCAATTTCGTTGTGCAAATATACAAGTACAATGTGCAATGACAATAAAGGTTCATTTCATTCATTTCAAAAGGCTTAAAAATAAAAATCATACATCCATTTGTGATTGATGAGGACAAAACGGCCTTCTATATTTAAATATTTCTGTTTTTCTCAGATTTTTGCAGCTTCTTGTAAAACTGCTTGTAAAAACCTGCATCTGAACTTCACAAAACTTACAGACACAATAGAGAAATTCTGATTTTATTGCACATATTTTGTAAAAAAAACAAACAAAAAAACATTTTTTTTGCTTAATAAACTTGATAAATGCCACAATTACAAGCAAAAAAAAATTTATTTTTTTTTAAGTATGACCTTCACTTCAGATGTAAGAAAAAAATCGCGTCATTAACGTTGAATAAACAGGAATAAAACTAACCCACCAACGAAATCTTAGTGCCGAGAGAGAGTTCTTGGCTTTTATCTTGAAGATACGGTCAGAGCAGTTATGGTTTCCGCCTTGAAGCCACTTGACGCACCTGGACTGAAGCAGGGTCGGATCACATGACTGCCCGGAGCGTCATGAAGCAGAGGTGCAGAAGGGGAAAGGCGCCCTCTTTGAAGCAAAATGATTATTATCCAGTTTACCCAAAATGCCTTAATCAATACTTCTGACAACCTTTACTTTAAGTTATTAAAATATCGGTTTCGTGGGAGAGACGTAGGTTTTCCAGGTTTTCGTAGGTTGCTAATAACAGGAACCTTTCAATATTACTATCAGTATTAATAAGTGAAGCGCAGTAATCGTGCTTACCAAATTCCGTCAGGTGTCAGAAATAGGAAAAAAGCTAAAATATCACATGGTTTTGTATTTATTATCAGTTTAATGGCATGTTGTAATATCTGATAGAAAAAGTACAGTAAACCCTCCGTTTATAAGATTCTTTTAACACACAAATTTGATTCCAAACCAAACAGTGATTATGAAAATCAAGTCAGCAGCAGTTATTTGAAAACAAAAAGAATAAGAAAGTAGTGATGTCCTTTTACAATCTTGTTTATAAACTGTGAAGACTTTCATTAGATTACAAAAGCAGGACAAAACCTTCTTGACAAAAAAACAGTGGATGTATAACAAACACCTCAACACTGCATTTAATCTATTATTAGATTCAACTGGCTTCTCTCAAAATGTAAAGGAGCCCACTCACCACTTTAATCATACTCTGGATCTTGTCCTGACATACGGCATAGAAACTGAAGCCTTCTCAGTATTCCCTGAAAGCACCCTCCTGTCTGATCATTTCTTAATAACAGTAACATTTACTTAAATTGATTGTAAAGCACTGGAGAATAAGTTTTATTATAGTAGATGTCTTTCTGAAAGTGGTGTAACTAAGTTTATAATTCCTTCATTATTATGCTCTTCAGTGCCATGTGCCAACACAGTGCAGAGCAGCTACCTAAACTCTGCTCCCAGTGAGGTAGATTATCTCGTCAATAGCTTTACATCCTGACTGTGTACAACTTTGGATACTGTGGCTCCTCTGAAAAGGAAAGCCTCAAATCAGAAGTGCCTGACTCTGTGGTATAATTCAAAACAGCGCAGCTTAAAGCAGATAACCTGTAAACTGGAGAGGGAATGGCATCTCAATAATTTAGAAGATGCTCATCTAGCCTGGAAAAAGAGTTTGTTGCTCTATATTAAAAAAAAAAAAGCCCTCTGTAAAGCTAGGACATCTTACTGTTCATCATTAACTGAAGAAAATAAGAACCCCAGGTTTCTTTTCAGTACTGTAGCCAGGCTGACAAAGAGTCACAGCTCTGTAGAGCCGAGTATTCCTTTCACTTTAACTTGTAATGCTTCATGGATCACAAATAAAATTTTAGCCTTTAGAGAAAAAATGATTCAAAACCATCTCAAAGACTTATCTTCATGTTTGGCTGCTTTTAGTACTGCTGGTATTTGTTTAGACTCTTTCGCTCCAGTTGATCTTTCTAAGTTAACTTCAATAGTTAATTCCTTCAAACCATCAACATATTAAATATGATCTATCTGTCTTTATATGTTGGCTATGTACCACAGGACTTCAAGGTGTCAGCAATTAAACTGCTACTTAAAAAACCATTACTGACCCAGCTGTCTTAGCTAATTATAGGCCAATCTTCAACCTTCCTTTGCTCTCATAAATTCTCGAAAGGGTAGTTGTAAAACAGCTAACTGATCATTTGCAGAGGAATGTTTTATTTAAAGAGTTTCAGTCAGGTTTCAGAATTCATCATAGTACAGTAACAGCATTAGTGAAGGTTACAAATGATCTTCTTACAGCCTCTGATAGTGGACTCCTCTCTGTGCTTGGCCTGTTGGACCTCAGTGCAGCTTTTGATACTGTTGACCATAACATTTTATTACAGAGATTAGAGCATGTCATAGGTAGACATATAAATAATAAAGGTACCAATAGTTTAATTCTATTTAACTCTGTTTTGTCCAGGGGAACAGACAAGGGTGTCTAATTCACATCAGATGTGGGGACCTCAAAAAGTAAAAAGTCATTAGCCAGACAAATCTGGACCATAGACTGCATTTAAAAGATCATGGTTTGTGGACGCTGCAATGTATAGCCTCAGTGTTACAATTTTGGTCACCACCAATTTTTTTTCAAGCCATTAATTGACCTTAAGTTACCTTTCTGAATTTTGGCCTGAAAAAATATCCTGAGTTTCAATCAGTAACAACTAAAACATTACCAACATGGGGCTCTGTGCACAAGAGACACTTGGGAGAATTTTGAAATGTATTTCTAAAGACTAGTTTTACTTCCCCTCCTATGTTATTGTCATTGATTGTGTTCCTGTGTAGCCTCCCTTGTCTGTCTACCTCCTGTTTGCCCTTCCCTGATTACCTTGTATGTATAAATAGTCCTTCCCCTTAGATTTTGTTGCAGTATTATTCTCTGTGTTCTGTGGATGATGTTACATTGCATTTTGATCCACATCTGCATTTAAATCCTTATTTCACAAATGTGACATATTGCAACATTCAGTTATGTCATGTTATGCCCAGATTAATCCTCTAGATGGTAGTATCTCTCATGCAAATGACATTTTCTGCAAACAAATGTGTCTACAGTTTTAACATTATTTTTGCTAATACACAATAAGAGAGCAAGCTTATATGCTTGCCAGTATAAACTGGTGATCATTGTTGTGGCTACTGGGTGTTATCTGACACTCACCAGAGAAACACACCAGCTTCCATTCATCTACGCTTCCTTCCTGCTTTTTTCAAGCTGCACACCATAGATGTCCTTTATAGAGCCAATAAATTAATGTCTTATTTTGCATTGGTTCATCAGCTGTTTTCCTTTGTTAATTAAATAATTTATTATATTAACAGGCTCAAATATTATGATGTTAGAAGTGTTGGAGTTTCCTTCACAACTTTACAAAGTTTTATACAAAAGGAAATACAATATGCCTTTTTGATTATTAGGAATTTATATTAACATACATACAGATATAAAAACAAATGTAACACAGACACACCATGCCTACTTACTAATGGAAGCATAGATGATGAATGGTAAAAACTTCTATTATACTGCTGATAATTTTCATTGTGTACCATGGGCTTCTCACATATTATCAGCTGGGGTGGCTCCCTGACATTTTTGGTGACATCATTTCTTGTCCCGTATAAAAACCGAGGGGAGGACTGAGGGTTATCACAGATCCCCAGCTGTTCTGCGTACTGTAGCCCGACCATCATGCGTGAAATTGTACATCTGCAAATTGGACAATGTGGCAACCAGATCGGCTCAAAGGTAAAAAAAACAAAAACAAAATTGCAATATGTAAGCTGTAAATTGCATTAGATTCGATCTTCATGACACACATTAAATCTCCTTATGCAATTCTTAAAAATCTTTTTTTTAAAGACACGTATATTAGATTATATACCACTATTACTATAATGTACTATTGTAGCTGAGATAAAATGATTAAAAAAAAAGTACTGGACTTCCTTATTTTTACTGGGCATATTATTTAACTTATTTTTACCTTACATTTCTGTTTTGGTGTATATTTTGACATGCACTTTTCCTTTGCATGTTGTCAGTTTTGAGTGACACAGGGTGTTCCCCATCAGGCATTCAGGCTAAAGATAAGACTCAAAGCGAGAACTGCACTGTGAGGACTGGGTGTGACATTTTTATCGTAGCTGACACAAAAAAGAGAGCGAAACTACAAGATGATAAAGCTAAAAACATAAAACTTTTAAACACTATTTTGATTCAAGATCTTTAGTTTAAGCAGCTTGCTGTGTCAGCAAGGATTTAGGTTTGTACAGCTTCACGTCATGCATGTATGACTAAAAAATGTTAAAAGATAAAGTCAAGTAAACTAGTTTATCAGCTTCACATTTGTCAGCCCAACTTATAGTTAGTTGAAGGAATTGCAAATATAATGTATGTGTGATGAGTTTAAAAAGTTCATTTTTGCAGTGTTGAGCCATTTAAATATAATTTTATGTCCATCAGCAATTAATATTTACAAAATAATATTTGTCCAAACTGTATTTAGAGGTTGTGTGAACCACTAGGACCAATACACACACACACACACACACACGTGTGTGTGTGTGTTTAAATTGCATATTTATCAAAAAGATAATTTTGTGAAATTGTTGTGATGAAGAATCAGGATTCTGTATTTAAATCTGACAACTTAAAAAAATGTTTACAAATATGTTTAAACATAACCTCCCTCCACCTATCGGTGGGTGAGGTAAAAAAGTCATCATCAATAAACTCTCACTTAAATTGTAGTGGGGGCAGTCACCTTGGTTGAGCTTGTGACCCATATTTGAAGGCTAGAGCCCTTGTTGAAGGGGTCAGGGTTTGATTCCACCCTAAACTACCTGTGTGTTATTCCCCCCTCTCTTCCTGTTTTCCTGTCTCTGCTTTGCCCCGTCAAATAAAGGCTAATGCCAAAAATAAATCTTAAAAGTGATAGTGATGTGATGTAAAACATTAGTAAATCTGCTCATGCACATTAAAATCATCATAAATTTGCATGCTGAGAAGAAACCATGTAAGGACCTGGAGTTGTAAAAGTGTTAAATAGAGAAGTATTAATGTTCTGCATTAGTAAAAATGCTTCTTCCGGCAAAAAGCTTTAGTCCAGTCTAAATTGCAGTGATGCTTTTATTCTTTGCAGTTTTGGGAAGTGATAAGTGAAGAACATGGGATCAACAAAATAGGCCTTTACGAAGGAGATAGTAACCTCCAACTAGAGCGGGTCAATGTCTACTTCAATGAGGCCCATGGTAAGTTATAGACTTGAGTTACTTTTCCAGACTTGTTAAACTTCTAATTATTATTATTTTTATTTCAGCGATCATTTACAAATAAACAATATTAAAACTAATTCTTTCTAAACTTCTATTGTGTTTGCAGGTGGTAAATATGTTCCCAGGGCCCTACTTGTGGACCTGGAGCCTGGCACCATGGACAGTGTAAAAGGAAGCCGCATCGGGGCCCTTTTTAGACCAGACAACTTCATTCATGGTGAGATATTAAATAATGTGTCTCACATTTCTGTGCTTATTTTAAAATTATTTTCATGATTTTTGAGCAAGGAAGCTCTATACAATTTACTATACTATTTATTAAATGTTCTGCTTTGATATAAATGCCTCTTAAATAGAGTTGTGTCATGTAAACGTCATAATACGTTTATAATATTAACCTTGCAGTAAAAAAACAATATAGTTTTCAGCTTAACAGCAATGGTTTTGCAAATTTGATCAAATTGCACTGCAAATGTAAACCCGAGAACAGGGTAAATAATATGAACACATACCTTTTTAAGCTGCTTTTTTCCCTCTGTGCTCTTCTTTTGTCTCTCCGCTTACCATAACACTTTAAGGCAATGGCCTCCCTCCCTGAGAATGGTTTTGCTGGCGTTATTCTCTTGTCGGTCAAGTTTTCTCTCTCTATTACAATGTGATAGCTCTCCAATATTTATAGTGCATCTATGTGACTTGTGTTGTCATTTGACTTTAAATAAAATGCTGCATTTGATTTATTGAATTGAGGAAAGTAAAACAGGTAAAACTGACAACAAAAATGTTACCTATTTAACTGGTGAGAAATGGAAACATTTATTGCCCTTCAACTGAGAAGTGTCACAATATCTTTCTTTTTTTTAAATTATGATGCCCGTTATCTATTTCCCTGACCTACACACATTTATTTTGGTGTTACAGGAAACTCAGGGGCTGGAAACAACTGGGCCAAAGGCCACTATACAGAGGGAGCAGAGCTGGTGGAACAGGTGATCGACAGAGTGAGGCACGAGAGTGAAAGCTGCGATTGTTTACAGGGATTCCAGATGGTTCACTCACTTGGGGGCGGCACTGGCTCTGGCATGGGAACACTCATCATCAACAAGATCCGTGAGGAGTACCCTGACCGCATCATGAACAGCTTTAGTGTCATGCCATCACCTAAAGTCTCTGACACAGTGGTGGAGCCCTACAACGCTACACTGTCTGTCCACCAACTCCTGGAGAACACAGATGAGACCTACTGCATTGACAACGAGGCCCTCTACGACATCTGTTTCCGCACCTTAAAACTGACCACACCGACTTACGGGGACCTCAACCACTTGGTCTCCATGACCATGAGTGGGGTCACGACCTCTCTTAGATTCCCCGGACAGCTCAATGCCGACTTGAGGAAGCTCGCTGTCAACATGGTACCCTTCCCTCGCCTCCACTTCTTCATGCCAGGCTTTGCCCCACTGACGCCACGTGGAAGCCAACAGTACAGAGCTCTCACTGTGCCTGAGCTCACCCAGCAGATGTTTGATGCTCGCAATATGATGACGGCGTGTGACCCAAGGCGAGGCCGGTACCTAACGGTTGCCGGTGTCTTCCGTGGTAAGATGTCCACCAAAGAGGTAGATGAACAAATGCTTGCCATGCAGCAGAAAAACAGCAACTACTTTGTGGATTGGATCCCCCATAACGTGAAGGTCGCCGTGTGTGACATCCCACCTCGAGGCCTCAGAATGGCCTCCACATTCATTGGCAACAACACAGCCATTCAGGAAGTGTTTCGCAGAGTGGGCGAGCAATTCGCTATGATGTTCAGACGGAAAGCGTTTCTCCACTGGTATACGGGGGAAGGTATGGATGAATTGGAGTTCACCGAGGCGGAGAGCAACCTCAACGATCTGGTTTCAGAGTACCAGCAGTACCAAGATGCCACAGCTGACCTAGATTGGGGACCAGAGGATGAAGAAGAGGAGGGACCCTCATCATCGGCAACAAGAAACGTTCAGCCTAGGATGGAGGTTAAATTGGAAACAGTGACTGAAACCAGCAAAGAAACCATAGATGAGTAGAAGACAAGGTAGAAAAAATATTGGATTATTAGTATTAAAAGGAACTCTTATTCTGTATTTTATAATTTCTGTTGTTGGCTTAGTCTTTGAGCGTTAAAAGGTGCTGCGACATATTTAAACAATAATGGTGATCGACTACTTTGTATTCTTCAAATGATTTGTGTGCTTGTATGTGTGTTTTTGAGAAGTAGATTTTTTTTATTTCACAGTAAATTTGTTCAATATTTTTGCATGTATATATAAAAAGTAATGTTTTTTCCAGCACTATATATATCCATCAGCTTTAAACATGAAATTGTCATGTTTACACGGCTTGACCAGTATCATTTGAATTTTTTATATTACAATTAAAAGTAGTAAAATGAGTCTGTTTTTTTCTAATAGAGTATGTTCCAATAATTCAAAAACAAAACAATACTTTTGCTTCTCATTCAGTTATACAATTTGAAGTTAAACTGGACCTAGACTGAGCTCTGCTGACGGATGTTTCTCTCACAGCACAATGACACTGATACCAGCTAAGGCTGTCACACAGTTTCCTCCCACTTTTATGAGCCTGGGGCATAGAGATTACGCATAACTTGACCAAAGTTTCTGCACTCCGAGATAAGCATACATGCTGTGGAGATGTCCAAGTTCAACTGCAATAAAGCTGCACTGCACTGGGATGAAAGAGAAGCCTGTAAATTACACAGCAATATAGGTTATGGCAACAAATGCAGCAATGGCCATAAAGGAGAAATTCTAAAATAATGCAACAAGGCCAAGTGGGGAAAATGGCACTTGGTTTGACCAAAAACAAGCAGGTTTAATATCACTAAATAAAAAAATTAATTACTAATGCAAGTTTATTTTACTCAATAGTTATTTGAATAACCACAAGCTATCAGGCTCAGCTTAAACTTACTTAGAATTGCCTCGCTCTGCAAGAGATAAGGACACCTGCTTTTACTTGACACAGCATTCACAGGAAATGTAACCACTGTCACGTTCAAAATGTAACATGAATTTCCTAAAATCTTGCCCTTGAGAAATACAATCAACAGAATATTACAATAATTTTAAAAAAGACTAAAACTTATGGAAGCTTTTTTTTCAGTGGAGGAAGCTTCTATAAAAAGTATCAAGAGCTTTAAAAAAAAAAAGGTGACTGGACTTTTTAGAACTGAAGAAGCCTCTTGAGAATACCATGACCTGGATGACTGAGAACCTAGATATAGATATACCTCCATAAAGAATAATGCTGTAACTAATAAAAACGAAACATTTTCACATAAAATCTAAAATGCGCAAATCCGCAAGCTCTGGAAACCTCGTTTAATTTTAATTTTAGCCCGTTTGTCGCTGCAAAGCAAATAGAAAAAATGTGAAAATAAACCCTGTTTTTCATCAATAATATGACTCTTTTACTTCATAACGGCAAAGAGAAAATAAGAACGTCATTTAAAAATACATCTACAAAGCCTGCACACTTACAACCAAGTGCTGAAGTTTTACGTAAAGATTCGACCCCGTGACTCGAACCTGTCGCGTCAGATGAGGAGGACGCAACCTTCAGTTTAAGTTGCGTAACAAGCAAGGTCGATCTTCTCTGAGGCTGCAAGGTCTGATGGGAAACAAACTTTCTTCTTTTTTTTTTAGGGAAGCAAGCTTACCATGCATACTTAAGGTGAATTGCTATAATCACGCTTTTCTTACATCGGTTCGGTCAATTCTCCGTGGACTTTCAAGATAAAATATTTATTATCCCGCTACTTCCAGGGTCAGCGGACTGTACGGCATGTGCCAGAGTAGCGGAAGTGCGTCACGGACTCGTGTAACTGCTGCGGTGTAAAGGGAGGGGGCAGGCAGTTGAACGTGGATCACTGGTGTCTGTCAGTTTGACTGTGTCTGTCTGTCGGCCCTTTATATTCACACGTCGACTCCTGCTTCACTACCACCGACCCAGTACTTCAACCATGAAGATTTGGACCTCAGAGCACATATTCAAGTAAGTATTTTACCTCTGTAGAGCGTTTATATATCCGGCTTGGCAGAAGCTCGGTGTCTGGTTCAGACAGTCCAGCAAGCTAGCTTTAATCCGGTGAACAACACATGCAGCGGTTATAACACACAATTGTAACCTGTAAGAAGCTCCTAGCCTTAACTCACAGACAGCATATGAGAAACGTAAACTGTCTATGATGTCACTTTAGTGTCGTTAGTTTGTGGATGCTAAAAGGTGAAGCTAATCAAGTTCTAGATGTATTCTATTCGGTGCCGGTTTGTGAGTTGGCTTTAAGAATAATACAACACTAAAAAAGTCACACAAGTGTACAGGTAACGTGCTGATTTTAAAAAATACTAATACAACCATGGTGAATACGGAACTGCCGGCTTCTGGTTGCAGATGCTTTTCTAATTGCATAATCTGCCGGTCAGTCCCAGCTCCCGTAACCTTTACCCTACATCCTCGTGTGCGTCACTGAGATGCGGGCCATTGCATGGCAACCATTCAAGTCAAAGCGGTCACTTTGCCGGTGTTGTGCCAAAAAGTGATTGTCTGCCATAAAGTGATTTCCGGTATTTGCCCCCCCCCCCCCCCCCCCCCCAACAAAATAC
>VUQJ01045981.1:0-10681 GCA_015108635.1 Andinoacara biseriatus
CCGTAGCCTCCTGCCTGAGGGAAGAAGGTCAAAAAGTCTGTGTCCAGGGTGAGAGTGGTCGGCTGTGATCCGACCTGCACGCCCCAGTGTCCTGGAGGTGTACAGGTCCTGGAGAGATGGGAGGTTAAATCACCTTCTCAGCAGAGTGCACAATGCGCTGTAGTCTGTGTTTGTCCCTAATGGAGGCTCCAGCGTACCACACGGTGATGGAAGAGGACAGACTCGATGATGGCAGTCTAGTATTAGCAGTATCTAGTATAGTACAAGCAGCGATAAAAGCTGAAATCCTCAAAAACAACAAAAACGAGTGAATCTGTAAGAGCTCAGTCACGAATCACACAATATAATTTTTGATGTCTAAAGGTTCTTCTTTTCCTTTTGCTTGTGGAGCAGCTATTCATTGTCTGTGGGGGTTTCGATCCGGTGTTGTGCCAAAAAGTGATCGTCTGCCATAAAGTGATTTCCGGTATTTGCCTCCCCACCAAAATTATTGGTCGTAATTAAATTGCTGTAGATAATTTTTTTGCCTAAAATATGTGAAACGTGTCAAATATATCTCTCATGAATATTACGTCATTTTGAGTGAGAAACAACACTCTTGTCACAAGCTATAAGCTGCAATCTCTTCTTAGCAAAGTGATTTTCACATTTTCTTTAATAATGAGGGTAAAAACTATCACTGGCATTGAAAATTTCTTTTATCCTGAGAGATCTGCCAAGAGGGCTGCAGCAATTGCAACAAATATAACATTACAGTTCTATAAAGAGTAGCCAAAAAGCAGCTGGCTTGATTATAATGCAGGTACAATAATTCAGAGTCAAAAATGCATTTGCAATTTCTCTGTTAAAAAATGAAAAGGTACGATGTTCTGTAGGATATAATTTTATATATGTTAATGTTATTTTTGAGTATTCTCGTTTGTTAATAAAAGTTAATTAAAAAAAAAGAAGCTTCTCTTGGGTGGCGTCTGTTGCTAGGAAACGCTGACAGAAGGCAGCAGGCCGCGGGGTCCTAAGAGGATCCACGCCAATTTAGCTGGCCTTAGTATTGCCTGTATTTTATTTCGAGCTTAGTTGTTACATTTATTGTTGACGTGTGTGTGACAGAGATGAGTATTGGACATTTTTGAAAATGCGGAACAAATCGCGTCTCGTACCGGTTCAATACGGCAGGATTCTGCTGCCGCCTTTCCCGTAAAATACAGAATCGTTGCGTCCCGTATTGAACCGAAACGGAACGTTTGTTCCGTATTTTCAAAAATGTCCAATACTCATCACATCTGCGTGTATATGTCTATGGCAGTTTCCAGCAAACGTGAACAAATTTTCAGCATCTTTTTGACCGTCAACAGTCAAAATGTCTTCTAGCAAAAAAACAGCTGCATAAAAGGTAAAACTTTTATAAAACTTTTAGATCAGATGTGATGTCAGATGGACAGTTAAAGTCCTGCATTGTTAAATTTCCCGCTGGTAAAAATACATGAACCAAGATAAAATAATATATTGAGAGTCCAGAGCCATGCAGGTGTATCTGTGATATCTGGAGTTGAATCCTAACACAAGCATGCTAAACCAATACACACGATGTGCACATGTACAATCTATCACCTTCACGGACCCCCCCCTGCACAAAACATTACATTCTCTGTCCTGCATATACTCTTAAAGTTTTAAATTAGACGGTGATCAAATGTGCTAATGATGTCACAATGTCAGTGTATGTGTGTGTTTGCTGATCTAAACCACAGACTGCTTATAAAAGCTGGACGTAACCACTGTGACATCAACCACTGGTCACCTGGTACAAACCCTGAGCTGAGCTGAGCATTTTTATCGCTGCCATCTTGCTGTTTTGAGCCAACTGAGAAACCAAGAGATACTCACACTCGGTGCACCTAAAACACTTTATTGTCCTCAACAATGCAAATTACTCCAGTATTTACTGAAACTCACTAAACACTTTGATCTCATTAAAGGAGCTGAGATTATTTTTTTTGATACAATCAGGCTTTTTTTTGCCCCCCTGCTGGCTTTCATGAAGATTTCTGCATTGGCTACTCTTTTCAGACAAAATGTATCCACTGCCAGTTTATAAAAACAGCCAACTGCTCAGATTCTTACTCATCACCTCAAAGGGACAAAAACAGCTAGTTTCTAACAGAGGATGCACTGAAGGGCTGCAGTGGTCCTGGGTGCAAGAGAGAAAAATGGATTATTTTGAACTGTGAATCATGCAAAGCTGCTCTACTAGAGTCACGGGAAAAAATATGGCCAACTGGAATTTTCAGTTGTGAAACTCTTTCTCATCTTTAGTTCCACTTTTCTGTGCTCACAAACTAACTGCTTAACTTTAACTTACAGCAAATCTAGAGGAAGTTGCTGGTTGGTTTTTGAATCTGGAGAAAGTTCTGAGAAAGATACTAAATTTTTCACAAAGCCCCCCCATTTTACAAAAAATGGAAACGAGCGATTGTACGATGTCTGTAAAGTTTGCAGCTTTCTACGTTTGTGGAAAAAGTGACGGCAGCACCGCCGGCTCCGTACCCGGGAAAATATGTGCTGGCTGCTCAACATTTCAGAAGAAGCTGCCAGATGATATCATGCTCTGTTTTGAATTTGCTGTTTCAGTATTGTGAGCTGCCCCCGTTTGGAGAGCTTTGGGTCAAAGGTCAATCACTGTTTTCATGCTGATCTGTTTGACAGCTGATACCTTGAGCTTCCTGTTTCTGGTTAACAAGGAAATGATGTACGGATCACGGAACTTTCTGATTGGCAGCGCTAAGTTAAAATTTCGAGTTATTAACATGGAATTTCGGGTTATTTTCTCGAAATTTCGAGGTTTTCCATGTGTAGTTAAGACAATATGAATGCATTTTCCTGTTATTTCAGGATGTTTACATAAACAAAAAATAACCCTTAAAACAACAACAAAAAAAGCTGATTTTCCAAAATCTCTTTGGTGGGTTTTCCGTGTGCAGGAAAATCGTGGCTCAACATAATGAATACCATGTGTCCAGCTTGTTTTTGGAGCCCCCCGTGACCAGAAAATCCTTTAATGTAGGTTTAATAACATCTAGATAAATTACGATTACTAGATCATCAAACAGATTTCCAGGTCTGTGTGACAAAACCAGCCCAAATGGCGTCCCACAAACAAGCCCGACACATGGAGACTCTAATGCCAGGCGGGTCGCAGGGGTGAGAGTATTCCAGCCTGTCGCGTGTGTGTGTTTCTGTGGCTTGTAAACTGCTGTTTGTGTGTGTGTGTGTGTGTGTGTGATCAGTTCCACATGCATTATAATTCAGTGTGAAGGTACCTAAAAAAACACCTAAATCCTTTTAAATTCTGCGTGTTCTTTGATCGGAAAGATTTCACACAACACACAGTCTATTATTAAATTTAATAAAGCCATTTCACACAGGATTACAGGTTAATCTGGACCAGGTTGGTACCATGGCTCAGGTGAACAGAACCAGGGCACGACGCCTATCTAAGCCAGTACAGATCTCATATATCCGAAGTTTATCAGCTTCTGTTACATCATATGCAAAAATGTGCAAGAAGGATCCGAGCAGCAGTTTCTCTTTATCACTTGTTTCGGTTTCCTTGCTGTCTCCTCCAGGTGTGTGTGGCTGACCATTGCCTCCAGCCAGAGCTCCTGGTGTCTGTTAGTGATGAAGGCAAACGCACACGCTGACCCTGCATCGCACAAAACAGTCTAACTTCTCTACTATTAGCCACTATGTTCATAAGTGAAGACAGATTATAAGGATGGAAAGCGAACCATGAGTATATTTGGAACTTCATAAAAAAAATCACTTCCTTCAATCCCCATTTTGACCTCTGAGGTTTCTGAGGTCAACGACAGCAGCCTGACCTGGGCGGGTCAGCCAGGACCGCACAGCTGTGAAGGATGTTTGTGAAAACTGATCTTATAATGTTGTGATGTTAATTTGGCAGCAAGTTGAGACAGGGTTTACTAATGTGATATTTATAATGTGTTTACCTACTCTCTGTACTTTATTATGGCATTAAAAACAAAAATTAACTATGAATGTTGTAGTGACGAGGATTATGGTTTAAATTTAATCAACCAAAAATATAGTTTGCTTATATCATGTATATATTGGCCCACGTGACTCAAAATCAGAGATTATCTAATAATTTTCATAAAATACGTTGAATAAATGGGGATCAGGTCTCTTCAGGATCAAATCCACTTCCAGCTGATGAGGGTCAAGGATAAAAGGAATTATTACTGGGTCAGTACAGGTAGTTCAATCATCAGTTCTGACAGCCAACCTGTGGATACTCAAACCAGCAATCAACAGGTGATAACCTCGGAGGCGTTCCACACCTCTTAGGATAGAAACTGTACCGAGCATGGTCGTCATTGAAAAATATTTTCTCAGTTACATGTTGAAAGAAGTCCAGTAAAAAAAAGGTCCAATTTTCCCTGTCGTTAAACAAACTGAAGTCATGTAGGTCAATAGTTGGATTTTGCACAAAGAACTATGACAGATCTTCAATATTTTGTTTATCAATCTAAGAAAATGAGCATACAATTTTAATATAACACCAATTAACTAATTTAATAACTTAGCACATTCAAACCACTAAAAGTGAACCTTTTGTTGATGCACCGAGTGTGTTTGTCAAATTACTGTGTGTGTGTGTGTGTCAGTTTATGAAAGCGTGAGAGAGACAAAGAGGAAAAGCAATGGTGTTTTTTGCAGTGTTTAGTGTGTGTGAGTGTCCACGTGTCTCTGAGCACTGGTGTGAATGTGGGTCAATCAGACTGGCTGTGTGTGCGTGTTTGTATCTGTGTGTGTTTAAGAAAAGAGAATGAGAGAAGGGGAAAGCAAATAATAATAATGTGAGACTAAAATGTTTACCCGTGGATTACTTTGTAAAATTATGGTGTGATTTGTTTCAATAGGAATGAAGTTTAGATGAATAAGGATAATTTTATATTAGTTGTTTTTGCAATGTTTTAGCTTTGGTTTGTGTGTGTGTGTGAGTGTGAGCATTGGTGTGCATGTGAATGCGACTAAGAGTGAACATATACCATGAGTATATTTGGAACTTCATAAAAAATCACTTCCTTCAAGTGCAATATAATATGAAGTAGGCCAAGCATCAGTCTCAGTACAGACACAGTCTGAACTGGAGGCGGCTCAAAATCAAACCTTCTCGTTTCAAGTAAAATAAGGTTAAAAAAAAAGTTTCTGAAAAAGGCCATTAGAGTTTCTCCATTTCTTCTTTTCCTTACGTGCGTTTCACGTGTGATCATCTCAGTAAAGGATGGATTCCTGATAGAAATGCTTGTTGTAAAGATCCTGCAGAGTTTCCTGTGCTGCAGACACTTTTTCACTATTGTCTGTTTAACCTGGTGCGATTGCTGCCAGCAGATAAAGTGACATTTGTCTTTTTTTCTTCACAAAGTGCAGGATTATATTCGTGCTGCACTTGTGCAGGAACTTTATAAACTTTCCTGTACCTGTGTGTATGTGTGCCTGTGCCTCTGACAGGGCTGAGTATTGTTGGGACATGAACACGAGTCCGTGCTGCACCACCACCGAATCGCAGCCACATGCAAAAACACTCACACAGTGACAGCACAGAGCAGCTGCTCAGCTGCTCCTCTGGCACCATGGCCGTGCAGGTGGGTTGACAGCCGAAGACAGAGGTGGAAGTCCAATGTTGGGACTTTTTTCCCCCTCAAAAAGTCAGCTGGGAGCCACTTTATCCTGAGCCCGATCTTCTGGTTTACAGTGAGACTTCGTACTGCAGTTAAAATACAACACGAGTCCTTAAAATCCTCTATGGCCACAGATATGCGGTCAGACATTTGGACTCAGGCAAAAAGAAATCTGAGAATGAAATGATGTATTCATACTCTAATATTAAAGAAGTGCAAACCTGCAGAATAATTCATCAGCCTGCAGGAAATGACGCGTCAAAGCTCACGCGTGCTCAAACCTGCGCCCACGGTGAGTGTTTGTCATGCCTTTATTTTATTGTAACCATGGCCAACAAACCCATGGTGGGCAGATTTACCTGCAGGGGCTGTTTTGGTCTCTTGAGGCTGAAATAAGTGGCTCATGTTTTAAATAGTTCGTTAAAAATGTAAAATAACTCAAATGATGGTTTTCAATCATGTCACGTGACTGAAGGTGGGGTTACGCTACCTGCGCGCTCCACCGGCAGAAGTTACCCGCAGTGTCAGCTTCACACCTGCTATTTAAAAGTATTCATGCAGCGGTTGTGTATTCAGGTCAACACGACTTTTTCAAACGTGTTTCCGGCCTCCAGGTGTGCGTAAACCGGCTGAAACAGGTGAGCCAGCACGTTCGGACAGCTGCGCGCACGTAGTGCCGAAATTAAGGGAAGGGAGCATTAAATATCGCCTGTTATGTGACGCTCCCATATAAAAATCTGCTTTGCACTCAAATCAGCGTCCCAGCTAAATCCTGTTCAGTTTCTTCTTCGTTTCAGGATTAGTTTCCGGTTTTGTTATTTATAATTATGAACTTAGAGAAGACCGCTGGAAACTAAATGGATTTCTGCTTATTTTTCTTTAATGTTACACTGTATTCTTTCCTTTTCTCCTTCTTCGTCACTCCTAGTTTTTGTTGTCATTTTAAACGCTGTGGTTCTCCACGCAGAGATGCAGGTCAAATACTTACTGAGTGCCGCTGCAGTGGCTTCAGACGCATCTGTTAAATGCAGCTAATCTGGGGCCACTGTCGCTCAGGCCCAGGTGTGATTGAGCCCCAGACCATTTCCCCTCACTTTCTCTCTATTCTCCCATCTCCTCTCTACTGTCCATATCACAGAAAAACTAGTTGGCAAGAGTTATGATTGACATTTTCTTAGATAGTTGAACTTCTTAAAGGTGCAGTAATCGTGGCTCTGTGACAGATATGGGCACGTGGAGAGATGATGTCAGTGATACAGCAGGAAATTTATTTACATGATAAAATAAGTGCAATTCATACATTGTTGGTACAGTAAAAGTTATTAAAAATATGAAATATCTAATATAGGAATGGCAAAGAAAAGAATTAGAGGCTAAATGGTTACATTAGGTATCCATAGTAATTAATATGGCTACACAAAGTCTTACAGGTGGGTTTATATAATTAATAGTTTAATATTCATTTGATCACATTAAAATCTATATTTGGAACATGAAAAAATGCAGCGCGCCTTTGAGCCACTTGGTGGAGACAAAGTACAGCAGACTGAGAAAACCGTTGATGTTGAGTGAGCCGTCTTCAGTCAGAGCAGCAGGGACGAGCTCAGTGAAACAAATCACGTCCAAATAAACGTGTCTTTAAGTTTTAGTTGAACCTTCTTAAAATGGACGAGTTCTTATACAGCGCTTTTCTACTCAGGCTGAGCACTCAGAGCGCTTATACAGCATGTACAGAATGGTTGGTGCCTCTGCAGGATGGAAATGAGCACCAGGCCGCAGAACGTTTAAAATATGTTAGTATTTTAGAAGTCCAACTGTACCTAAATGACTAAATGACTGAATTTAGCTAAATTACTGACTAACTCTGCAATAATCAGGACATAACGATGTATCTTGTCATTCTGGACTAAAAACATTAGCTGCATAACCAAAACGTGTGTTTATAACACAGTGAGGACGGCGCAGCGTCCTTCCTTGAAATATTGAGAGTGGCACGATGGTACCTGGACAAATGATGGCATTCCGTGCTCAAAGCATGTCTCTGTGTGCTCTGCAAATTGTGCACCATAAACGCTGAACTTAAAGCCATTTCCAGCCTCACGTAGCCAACAGGGCTGTGCCTGCACTTAATGTGGTGGAGGAAGCATTATCTGATGAAATGCTTTTAATTGTAGCCTCAGAGTTAATAGTTAACGTTCCAAGCTACTTGGCATGAAATTGTGCTGTTGGTAGGGATGAAGGTGCTCTGTTCTGATAGACAAACAAGAGGACCATGATGAGATAACATCAACACACCGTGACTGTGTGAACCTTTCAGTGGATGCAGGCTGATGATGTTATGGAAACTAGCAGCCAGGTTTTTACATAACCACACACAAAAAATTACACCTGCCCGTTGGACAAAAGATCCCTTTCGTGTGCTCGTACCTACCTGTCACTGAGGCCTGGTGGTTATAAAATGTCAGCAGTAATTTGATCCCCTGGTCTGTGCTGCTTTAGCCAATCATGAAGTTGTTCTTAATAACTAGAATAAAAACTAAACTGATTAAATGTGTTTGAAACTTTGCGACAGATGGCACGTGTTTATCGGGAATGTTAACACGCCAGCCTTAAAGCTGATGACTTTTTAAGTAATTTCTTTGGTGCATAAAAATTTACAATCATGACAGGATTTGTTAAGCTAAAGGAGGCACTGCCATCATCTCGGTCTGTCTGTAGCAATACGACTCAAAAGGTTTTGAACCAAAATTGATGAAACTTTGTGGAAATATTCCTTACTGGACCATAATCATATATTATTTCATTTTCAGGGTCAAAGGTCAAGGCCACCAGAGATTTTCAACAATTTAAAAAATCCATATGTCACCAATGGCAACATTTTAAAATTCAAATATCAGTGAGATTTTTTTATAGGAAAATTTGGATGGAGTTTATCCAGATTGTAAATGCTATTATCTGTTCATATGGATCTCATTTTTTAAAATAAAAGTATAAAATAATATTTTACGTTTTTTAAAAGGCAATAAAATAAATGTTTGGAGGTATGTGCTCTACTGCGCGCCCTTCTAGTTCTCCTAGTTCTTTCTTACTTACTTTGCCATGTAGCATGAGGCCTAATGCAGTATGTAGGAAACTAGCAGCCAAACAGTTTGGAGACGTTTCACACCTTCCACACCAACAGCATTTTTTGTATGTTTGTGTTACCCAAGGCAAACTCTTGTCAAGCGAGTCGACATGGAGTCGCTCACGACTACGATGCTTTGGCTCCTCTCTGTGGCTCCTCTCTGTGGCCCCTCTCTGTGGCCCCTCTCTGTGGCCCCTCTGTTACTGTGTTTCCACCGCAGTGGTGCCGTGCTTGTGCCGCTGCTGGTGTCATTTTCAATGAACCAGTGAAATGCTTAAGAACGAGCCTGCATTTGCACTATGCTTTGCAAACTGATCCTTTTCGTATGAGTGTGGGCGGGTCCTTGTCTGGACACAGAAGCCGAAGGGCACAAATGTGGGAGAACATGCTCCTCCTTCTTGTGCTGCAAACACATTTTACACTCCAAACCAAACTACTGCAGCATCTGTGTGCAGCACAGAGGTAAACACAGACAGCGATTACAAGAAAGATGACAAGTATGCACTTTGTATCCTTTTATCTGTGATATGTGAGATGCAGTGAAATAGCTGTAGAAAACTTTACATTGAGGCAGCAGAGTCACGCCCTTCTGCTGCTTTCGTCACACGCTCTTGGTCCCAGACCAGCTAGCTTGTGGGGGCCGAGTTGAACACGTTTTTCGGCCCGAGCAACGAGTGCTTTCGCAGTGAAAAAAGCACTGAAAGAAAATGGAAATGGAAAAAGAGCCTCTGCGGCTCCTTTCTGCAGCCTCTCTCTGGGGCTCCTCGATGGCCCCTCTATGTGGCTCCTCTATGCAGCCCCTCTCTGCGGCTCCTCTGTGGCCCCTCTATGCGGCCTCTCTCTGCGGCTCCTCTCTGCGGCCTCTCTCTGCGGCTCCTCTCTGCGGCCCCTCTCTGCGGCTCCTCTGTGGCCCCTCTATGCGGCCTCTCTCTGCGGCTCCTCTGTGGCCCCTCTCTGCGGCTCCTCTCTGCGGCCTCTCTCTGCGGCTCCTCTGTGGCCCCTCTATGCGGCTCCTCTCTGTGGCCCCTCTATGCGGCCTCTCTCTGCGGCCCCTCTCTGCGGCTCCTCTGTGGCCCCTCTATGCGGCCTCTCTCTGCGGCTCCTCGACGAGTAACACCAATATAATTCATTTATTCTTCATTTTGTTTATCTTGGCCCTGTGGACATCTGTTTTTCTAATAAGTGCTGTTTCATCAAGTTTTTATTCTGGGATGGATTAGTTACATTATAACCAGCTGCTCCTGTTTGCCAAGAAGTTTTCCCCCAAAGGAAGATCAGCAGGGTTATAATGGAAATAATTATCATATGGCCAGAAATAACAGTCTCATTGTTGTAACTATATGTGCACCAGCTGTGCTTACTTGCATCTCCACTCTCTAAAGACTCATTTTGAACCAGGAGAAATGCTGTATTGAAGTGCAGTTATGTGAACATTTATATCAATCTCAAATGAAATCTTGGAAATTGTAACGAGCCCTCGACTTTGCAAAACCTTAATCTACAACTTTGTGTCAACCGCAGCCCCCTGCTGTGCTGTGAAGGTATTGAAGGAGGACCGTAAGATGTCATTTACAGCAGTGTTTCCCAAACTTTTTAGGCCACGGCACATATTTTCACATTATTCACATATTTTCACATTAGAAAAATCACAAGGCACATCCCAGTCTAGAGGAATTATGACACTAAGACATGAGTCAGTTCCAATACAAATGAAAAACATTATTAAGGACAAAAGAGGAAGATACTTGATACTTCAAGGCTCCCTCCTATCAGAACCCTTAATTCTCACCAATATTTATGGTCCTAATATAGATGATAGTAATTTTTACAACGATTTGTTTCTTTCCCTCTCAAC
>VUQJ01045982.1:25530-44177 GCA_015108635.1 Andinoacara biseriatus
CCCACAGTGCCATATGGTTTCCATCCAGCAAAAACAATACTATTCACTTGATGTCCATATCACTGCATCCAGCTCTCTGTTCCTTAAATTTAATCAAAATCATAGCAGTACAAATGCCTCCATAGAAGCGTCACAACACGCAAAGCTCACAGCATGTACTGTATGTATGGTTTGCGCAGTCAGAAGAATGCTCCGGGTGCACTGGCAGCTAATTAGAACTGGCAGCGAATGAGAGAGCACAAAGCCAACGTTTGTGAAAAATAAGAATAAAGAGATTGGAGGAGACACGTAATGACCCGAGGGTGTGTTCAGACATCAGAGGACGGTTTTCTTCTTTTTGTTCTCCTGTTTATTTTGTAACTGTTATATGTTTAGCTGTGGTTGCTCATGTCGCCGGCAGAGCAGGCGACAGTGAGGAGCACATAGCTCGAAAGCATACTTTGATCCAGCCTCTCTCTTTGGATTTAATCTAATTTTGATGTTTGCAGAATTACATATTTTATATCTCATTGTCTGTTTATCCTGTGTCCTCATCTTTGTCATGTTCTGTCAGTTATTGTTTGTGGTGAACTTGCATTTTAACAATGGGGAGAAACGTTAAAAAAGAGGGGAAAGTTTAGTTCTAGGGCTGAAAAATTTTGCCCGTGGGAATGCTGTTCCTGAACTGGCCATTTGAGGCTGACTCCAAAAGTGAGACAATCCCAAGCAACGAATTCCCAAGGTTTAACATTAGGACCGTGCCACTTTGCTTTACGGATGTGTCAATGTGAGCTCCTCTGTCACTCTCGACCTTGTATGTGATATTGGTACCTTCTGGAGGATTTTTCTTAGGAATATCTGCCAAATAATATGGCTTCCTCTGACGAGCAGGAAGCCAATTACATATTGCCCGAGCATTCCTTTGTGTCATTTCCATAGCTGGGCTTAGGAGCCCAGAGAAATAACAAAAACGAATTAGCCCTGATCCACCATATATCTTGTTGGCATGTAAAGAAGCACCAAAAAAAAAGAAAAAAAGAAGGTTTTTACAGTTTCTGTCAAGCTCAGTCCCACTATAGCAAAAATAGCATGGCAATCTCCTTGTGAGTACTAAAATATGTGGCTGCCCAGTGATTGCATTGAATTTTTGGGCATTTGGCAACTAGCTGAAAGTAGCTGCAGCAACCATCGAGCATGCAACACCCTCTAGGTGACCAGTTTTGATTGCAAGGCAATTGCACAGATTGACTTGTGGGAAGGAGTCCGTCTCCAAACAATTGCGATCACGCTCCAGAAGATTGGCAAAGGTTTGCAAATAATTGCTGTCTAATTTATAAATGCAGACCATCTTATTGCCCTTTTGTCTCCATATTGACTCAAAAAGTTGCTCTGAAGATGGCAACTGACTGTGAGTGGTAGAAGACTTGCTCCCTATCTTAGAAGCAGCCAAAGGCAATGAGATTGCAAGTTCATTGCATATGATCACAATAATTGTGGTTGTGCAGTGGTCTCCAACCTCTTTCTTCCATAGTGTGACTGTAGCATTATGGTCCTGAACTTTCTCTCTAGTTTGAGTCTGTTTGCTAGCTAGTTGCTATCTTTGATCTTTTCAACCAACACGCAGCAAGAAAACACAAATGTATGAGGATGGATATATGTAGGCAGGTGAATACAACAGGTGCTGCATGAAATCATATCCAAAAAGATTAAATTCTGACTGTAATAGTGTCATCATTCATGAATCTCACACTATAAAGATGGTTAGACTGTTTCGCTGAAAATAAAAAGCATTAAAATATGCTGTAGCTTTGTTTTTCAGCTATCACTTAGCTTAAACTCATCTTGGGTGTGCTTGTGTGCACAAGTGAAAAAAAACAAAGCAAAAAAAATATCCCTTGCATGAGGTCCATTTCCTGCCGTGAAAAATGATTTTAAAAGACATCATCAAATTCAGCCACACACAGGACACGAGCTTTGTTCCCCAGCAGTGTGGATGGGCTTTAAAGATGCTCCAGGCTGGAAGTTTTGGACATGGCAGCAGGTTTGCGTGTTGTGTCAGTAACCGCATACACACAAGCCGTTTGCATGCATTGACTGCAGTGTGACTCAGATGCAGCACCTGCAAAAGGGAGGCAAACTGGAAAGGATGGGTGAGGAAAGTGATTGAAGTGATGAGATGTAATTGGCTGAAGGGATGTCAACAGGAATATCCTGCTCTGTCTCTCCTGCCGTAGTTTCTGTTATTGCCCCGATTAAGTAAAGCCTGAAGGACAGTTGAGGTCTGTGGTCATTGGCAGTGTTTATCTCACCCTTATCAGGAAGTCTTTCTCTTTCCTTCCTGTAGGACACCGCTTGACAAAGGATACTCACCGCACTATGTTAAGTACTGGGGTCTTAGAAGTGAAGTGACTGACTCATCAGACCACAGACTGATTTACTCACGCGGCACAGACACACAAACAATGTCCAAGTGTGCAGTCTGCAGCCCTCAGGTACTCTAAACACACACATGCCATATTGCGTGCTCTCCCTGTGTTTAGTCTTAAAAAGACCAGGGAACGCCTCTCCTTTGAAGCTTGTAAGAAGCCCGAGCGTGCCTTCCAGCATCTCCCCTGCTCTGGGTTTAAAGCTGCTGTAGCCTATATGGATTCAGTTATAGCCTCAGTATAAGAGTGTTCATATTTTGTCTTTATGGGTGTGTAAAACATTCTGTTTATATTATAATGCACCACAGAATGGTCTATTAGCTCTAATAGGTTCCTTGGCAAACCTCCAAATAATGAATTAAAATAAACAGTGCATGCATTCATCCCCCGTCACAACCAGCCGGCTAAATGGGGTAACCGAGGAACACTGAGACACGGGCGATAAAAGTGGCTTAAAGAAAAATTCAGTCTTGAATTGAATTAGCTCTGTCGCTCCAAGAAGTGCAGAAAGAACACATAAAACATGAGATTTGTCAAATGCATTTGCCGCAGGGACTGCTCAAGTTCCTCCGGCCACTTTTCTCCTTGGATTTCAGGAGAATACGCGAGTGGTGCTCTTTCTTTAACAAGACATTTAAAATCTGTTACAGTACCATTTACTGCTCTGCTGCTAGATTCACTAGGTGAAAGATATATTCTGCTTGGACAAGTGCTATTAAACACCCCAGACAGCTTAGTGACACAGATAGGTGTGTATGACGTGGTGATAACTACACATTTGAGTGGGATGTAACACAGTTTGACTTCTGACTGTAAAGATTTTACTTCAGTGTTTATAATTATCTAATTGGAACAAAAAATTATAAAAACTAGTGTGCATAAAAACCAAGGATTATACTTTTTTTAGTGTCTGTTTTGTACTAATATACAACCATGAAAGAAAGAAATGTCCTCAGACAGAAATGTTTACAGTTTTGTGGTGTGTTCCTTAACCATCAAGCCATCAAGCCACTTGGTAAACAAGTATTTGAATTTCCTGGGCATAGTTCCCTATTCCCCAGAAAATTACTGCTCCTACTTTCTGATGACGTAGAGAACTGTGCAAAATTTTGAGGCATTCAGCAAGATTTTCAGGTGTTTTTTTCAAAGTGGTCTTGAGCAACAGTTCTCCAGCTTTCTTTAGTTGAATCTCAAACACAGTTTAACAGGCATAAAATAGTATTTTTGCACCACAAGGTGAGTTCCAAAGAGCTATTAGCTGAAAACTCGAAGGAAAAGAAACAGGGAGAAAATGTGGCTGAGGTATGCCACATTACACAACAACTGGGCTGAAAATCAGTGGCAACAAGTGTGATGAAGGGATGAAATTCTGGTTCAAATCGTTGTATGGATGCACTGTATGGAGGAGGTCAGGAGAGAGGAACAGCAGCCATCTGTAAAACACAGTGGAGGCCCTGTCATGGTCTGTGGCTACATTTCAGGGAGTGGTCTTCTCGTCAAAATTGATGGAATTATGAATAGAGAAAATCCATCATGCAATACCATCTTTAATTTTCAGCATGAAAATGATCCCAAACACACTGCCGATGCAGTAAAAGCATATCCGGATAGAAAAAACACATAACAGAACATTATCAGTCATGGACTGGCCTTCCCAGAGCCCAGACCTGAGCACTACTGAAACAGTGTGGGATCATCTAGACAGAGAAGGAACCTAAAGGGAGCCAACATCTAAAGAAGAGCTTTAAATAAGAACCTGGAGAACTGTTCCTGAAGACTACTTAAAAAATGACAAGAAAGCTGCCTCAGAGAGTTCAGACTGTGTTGAAGGTGGTCATACAAATATTGGCTTTCAAGCTCATTAGGATTGTACAAACTCGTTTTGTGTATATTTGGACATGATTCAATAAGTCAATGCACCTGTTTCTACATTTTCCTAGCAAAATATAAAGAAATGAGGGGTGGCTCAGGACTATTGTGCAGTACAACATGTAGTGAACAGATGCACTGTCTCTGACTGAGAAGACAGACATTTAGAATTTAAACATAACAGTCTGAATGTTACAGGAATGGTATTAATAGTAACAGTGATTGTAAACTTGCTCAATCTTCCATTAAACTTTTAAGAGCTGCAGGGAACTTACATTTTTCACGTGACTGTGCCACACGCCATACCCTGCTGTAATGTGTAATGTAACAATATGGCAGATTCTCACTTTGTCAGCTTTATTTTCAAAGCAGAGCTGCAAACAGGCAAATTCTACATGTTAGTATCCCATAATTAGAGCTGCTGCAAAAAGCAGCCACACCCATTGATTCAGTGTCTTTACCACACCCATCAAACCTTCAGTTATGTTGTGCTGGGTCTTTATCAAGCATGGTATCATTAAGTTTTTTTTTTTTTTCCTCTATGTGTGGCTCCTCTTCTGCAAACTGAAACGAGTGCCCTTGAATGGGGTCTGTTCCCATAACTTAAACCATCAGATACTTCTGTGCAGCCGAGCTCTGATTATGATATGCTGGAAGCATACAGAGCCACCAGTGTGATCTCTGTGATGGCAGATAAGGCTCGCTGCAGTGAAACAGGCAGAGATATCAGAAAAAGGACAAACCCTGGAGGAAGACACCCAAAAATAAACCAGAGGAGAGCAAGCATTTCATCATCAGATAAGCACAAAACACATAAACAAAAATCCCCCTTTTTTCTTCTCTCTCTTCAAAGTCCTTGGATGCATGTGAATATATTTGTGCAGACAGTCATGTGAGTGCAAACACACACGTCAATGCTGGTAGGTCAGCGTGTGTGAAGCAGGCAGCTAGGAAGGGTTAAGGATCATGCCTGTCTGGCGATAAGACCTTGAACACATCTCTTAAAAGAAAAATCACTGCATTTCTCCTCCCTCTATTCCTATCTGTCTCTCTTTGTCCTTGCTCCATATTCAGTCTCTCTTTTACCTCCTCTACTAAGCACTGCCAGGTGGTCGGGTGGCAGAAGAAGGAAATAACAACCTATATGTTTTTTTCTTTAATTCCTCGATACTTGTTTGACATTTGAGTGTGCCACATCCACCACAATGGCACACTAGAGAGTTCAATTGGTTCAATAGGTAGCAGCTAGGAGCACTTCTATAGAAGCAGAAAGCAGTCTTGCTGGTCTGGAGCATTTAGGTGGATGTAAACACAATGCCACAGTCTGCTCAGAAGTGGATATCCTCAAAGTCACCTCAAGGTTACCTTGTGCAATTCTCAGAAAAGCTGAAAAAACAACCCCAAGAGCTACAGCTCAGACTCTACAGACCCCAGTTAGCATGTTAAATGCTAAAGTTCATGACAGTACAATTAGAAAAAGACTGAACAAGTGTCACTTGTTTAGAAAGGTTGCCAGAAGAAAACCTCTTCTCTCTAAAAAGAACATGACAGCATGGCGTAAGTTTGCAAAGTTGCATGTGAACAAACCGCAAGACTTCTGGAACAATGTCTTTTGGACATGAGACCAAAGTGGAGATGTTTGTCCGTAATGCACGGCACCACGTTTGGTGAAAACCACAAACAGCATCAATACAAACGCCTCATAGCAGCTGTCATGCACGGATGTCCCACAGGACCTGGGCATTGAGTCACTGAGTTGACCATGAACTTCACTGTATACCAAAATATTCCAGAGTCAAATATGAGACCATCTGTCTGACGGCTAAAGCTCGGCTGAAACTGGGTCATGCAACAGGAAAATCATCCTAAGCACACCAGAAAATCTACAAGAAATTGGCTGAAAAAGAAAAGAATGGCCCCTGTCCACTGCAGCCAACCCGGGTGAAATGCTACAACAGAACCTTAAGACAAGCTGTGCATAAATGAATGCCCGCACACCTAAATGAACTGAAGAAACATTGTAAAGAAGAGTTGACCAAAATTCCTTCATTCCGATGTGACAGACTGATAAAGTCATACAGAAAATGATTACTTTAAGTTACTGATCCTAAAGGTGGTTCTGAACATTATTGGGTCATACCGAGTGCAACAGAATACTAAAGACACATCAAAGTAGTTTTGGCACCAGCACTGACAGCTTGTTTATGCCCAGCAACAGCTGACAGACCAACCATATCCTTCACCATTTAACTATTAAACTACTAAAAGTTGTTATTAGAGATTCATTAGATTTTTTAAATTGAATTTCTTTGCAAAAAAGTGCATTTTCCAATCATTTATTTGTTAAAAGCATTTGTTGCACGAGTGCAGTCCTAATGCTGCTCTACTGATCCTTGCTTTGTATGCAGACTTTAGAGAACAGATGTACAGCATAGCTTGCATTCAACTTTTCAACAGTTTCAGAGACTTTCTGGATAAAAGACGTTCAAAGCTCAAGCTGCGACTGTTTGTTTAACTGACGCAACACAGCTCCCCCTGGCTTCTGTGCACTGGTCCAGTTTGACAGTGTCTGAGTTGATGCACCATGGCGGCATAACAAATTCCTCCATGTTTTGTCAGTTAGTGTGGGGACCCTCAGAACGGTGACCCCAGACTCACCTCTGTGCGCAATGCTGGGCCGAGGGAACACACTCTCCCCAATAATGAGATCATTACCAACAGTTAATTAAAAGCGATGCGTCTTCTAAAGCTTTGCCCCATATCGCATTGTGTCCAAACAATTACGTCCCTTGTGGACAACCAAGGATGAAAGGGTGAGCTAAATGGAGGAGAACGCCCATTGTCCTTCTCCTGAGAAACTGTCTTCTCTCGCTTTTTGCTTTTCAATGAATTCTTTGTGTGTGCGCTGAGTCCTCTCGGGTTCAGAGGGACAAGACTGTGCGAGCTGAGCTAAGTCTGGTAGGAGCATGTGCATGGACGGAGGCCTGGTGAGTGTGGGGAAGCTGAGCGAATGTGGAGGGGTTGCCACAAACTCCTGGACAAGAAAACACGGTCCAGCCCAGTCATTTTTTGGAAAGACACAAATTTATCAGACTTTCCCATCACTTTTATTATTCAGTAACACTGGAAGGTTTTTATTTTTCTGCACTGAAGGTACCATGTTACAGAAAAATTAAATAGTGATACGCTTTATTCAGTTATCCACAGGGAAGGTGTGAGAAATGTTGATTATGTTGCCTCTGAATGAACTAACTTCACACTTGTCAAAGAAATAAAGAAAAAAGTTAAAGACTCTTTGAAAACTGCAAATATGAAGAAATGCCCTTGATTTAAAGTAATAAAAATAAAAAATAGTATCGAAAATCTTAAATTCAAGAAAACATGAACAATTAATCTCTGTAGCCTGACTCTGCAGGGTATGGCTGACTTTCTAGCAGTGAAAAATACAGAAGGATGTCTGACCCCCAGACTCCCCTGTAGAAAAAATAACATCCAACCACCAGCCATATTTCTCTGTCTCTCTATCTGTCTGCAAGATAGTGCCGGAGGACACATGTTCCATAGTCAGAGGCTCTGTTATCTGCTGGAAGCTTGCAATTGCTCACTAAGAAAACCTTGGGAGAAAAACTGAAGTATGTTGAGGATATCTCTTGGTCTGGTGCCACTTCCACTATCACTGAGAATATGTCTGCTTAACCTTGTAAGGACTCTGGAAGGCCACCAGGTCTCAGATCTGTCCTGAGAAAAGAAAACTGGAAGAAAAACCATAAAATGAAACGTTATTGGACATTTGCTACAGTGAAGGGACTCTTGATCAAAAGCTGTTCTGTACAAGTATGTTTGAAGAGGCCTAAGCTTTAGGGCTTTATTTACATAAGGCTTAGATTAGAAGTTGAAGTATGTTAAAACTCAAATCACGCAAATATGGCCGCTTTCTGTATTCATGGAACATAAGGCCACTGTAAAGATATGGAGGGAGAAAGTGATAGTCTCCAAACTCTGCAGAAGCACACTTTCTACAAAGGTGGACTGAAAGCAAGTTGAATAAGGTTTGTTGCAATGTGTGTAAAGCTGGAGATCTCGCCTAACTGATGCTTAACCTCTGTGAAAAGCTTCTGTCGGCCTGTTCCATCCTCCTCTGTTATACAGCTTTGAAGCCTTGGTGCTTTCAGCAGCCCCGCAGGCGTGTTATTAGACTGAAGCTTATTTGTTGTAACAGTGTAATGACCTGACATGTTTCACGGAAGCCCTGCAGTACAGACAGTACAGACAACAACATGTGCATGATCTGTAATCTTGGGAATGTTGTCACTTGTAGGATTCAGAACATGTTGATGATTACGGAAAAAACATGGGGTGCATCTAAATTTCTTTAAATTCATGAGCTTCACTCCACTCCACGTCAAACTGACGAACGTGGCTTTGGAGCCACAGATAGCTCTTTTCTCCATCTCCATGGGCCCACTGTGGCATTGACAAAAAATATGAACGTGAACAATGGTATTTCTTATTGTTGGAAGGCGTTCCTTACATACTTAAAGTGTAAAAATGTGTAGCCTTTATAAATTTTTTTTTGTCTACATCTATTTTGTATTGCCTTGTCCTCTTAGTTTTGCTAAACCTCAGTAGCAGTAGGAAGCATTGATATCTAAATAGAAATGGCTTGTCTTGTGTCCCCATAGCTATCCACTCAAAAGAAAAGTGGGAGAGCAAGATAAAGACCAATTTTGGTGCATTACCCAGGAACTTGGCCATAAAGGGCCTGGACTGGTTTGGAAGTCACTGGGTGCACACTAGAGGAAGGCTAACAGACGTCTTTAAGCTCCATTCCAATCACCAAACAACCTAGACACCTATATTTCTGTTATGGGACGTCCCCATGATGCACCGTGCCAAATAATCACAAGGAAACTGACCGCTTTATCACAAATCGATTGTCTCCAGGATCATTTAGAGTAACACTCAAAATGTTTGCCTTCACAAACAGTGGCTGATAATTTCCTTCTCCATTTTTTAACCAGAGGGGTTCATGTGAACAAGTGCTCCAGAACATCTTTGTGGAACATCTGTTTGCAATAGCATTAATTTTGGGCATTGAGCAATGAAGGAAAGAATATGGAAAATACTATCTGATTTGCACACAACATAACCATAAATCAATTTTTTTGTTACAATAAAGAAAAATATATATTAAAAAACCCCCACCATGACTGACATCACTGCTCATGATGTTAGCTCTCCTAGCTTTGCTCAAATTAATGTTTCCTTTTTGTTTTGTCATGGTTTTGTTTCATTCAATAGCGTTCTGGTGCTCAACTGAAATTTAAACCTCCCTTTTCAAAGAGGCCACAAAGATTTACTTTCCAATTAAGCCGTTCCTTTTTGTTATTTATTTATTTATTTTTTAGCAGAGGACACATCCGTTTTCTATTACCTTACTCCACAACATCCCTAATTGGACAAAGGACAGAGTGCCCGCAAGTCAGGAATATGATGTCACACTGCTCCATAACATCCTAAACATGACAAGATGGCGTTTTTCACTGGCGAACACATGTCCGCAAAGAACTCCTTCATTTGTTATGTTTTTGGCCTGCTTTCACGGCTCTAATCATTTGAAGACATTAGAGTTCAGCCGTGTAAACAGGCAGTGAAGTGTTGTGTAAATGTTATGCTCTCGTTGACGCACCTCACGCCGTGTGTTGTGTTATTATATCTGAATTAATTATGGTAAGAGCCTATAAAGCATAAATGCCCTTTGTTGTAATGACAGAGTGGTTTGTTTTCATTTGGACAGTGAATTATCCCCCCAGTAAGAAATGTTCAATATTGGTTACAGTGCAGAGCACTTTGAAGTTAAACTATAACCCTGTTCTCAGTATCTGGGAGTCCGCCTGTCTGTCTGCTAGTGGGAAAAGTGATAAATAGAGACAGACAGCAGGACTGCTGACTGCGGCAGGAGAAAATGAGTCTGAGTAGAAAGGGGACCTGCTGAGCTGTGTACAGCAGGAGCAGGGTTAATAGGTGAACACATAGCCCGCTTTTACCTCTGGCCCAGAAGGCCGTTAATGCGCATTTTACTCTACAGCGTGGCTGACAGTACAGTACAGTACGACGATAGTGACGGCTAAGATAATCCCTCATCGGTGTGATTGATCTGAAGAGGCACAGCAGACGGCTCCAGCTGGAGATCAAACGAAAGCCTCTCCTGTGCAGAAGAAGGGGGAGGGCTTGGAGGTGCATCCCGCCCCCATCCACCAGTGCCAGATGTTCTCCGCTCTCCGTGTCCCATCATGCTTGATAATTGCACAGCGCACCGTAGGCTCCGTCCATGCCCCTTTGACATAAAAGTAAAGTGCCTGGTGGGGTGCTGGGCTCAGCTGAGCTTTGGATTTGTCCTGGATACAGCATTACGCAGGCTTCAGTTCCAAAGAGGCCCTGAGTGGCCCACGGGTCCCAAGGTGCGTGATCCTCACCAATTATGGATCTACAGCCTGGCAGCTGGTGGGACTGGAAGTTACTCGTGCATGTTGGCTACGTGCAAGCTTTCATTTCCCAGTTGTGTCTTTGCATGTGAAAGTCCAGCTAGGTTACATGCTCATCCCTCCTTGTTACAGTGTGAGTCACCACCACCGCTGTTGGTCCCGGGGCCTGTTTCATTGGCACCAGCCCTCCTCTCTGTGCTGCCATCATTAGAAGTGTCCCAGAGAGTCATGGCGGCTGAAATTAGAGCATGCAGGGACAGATAATGACAAGGTAGACATACAGCAGACATGACACTAGCTTTTACCGAGGCAAAGTGGCTCCATCTGTCCAGAGTCAGCCATTATTTCCCAACACCCCCACTATCACCGCCTTCTGGTCAGTGAACCTCGATGAGAGGCTCCTCTTGCTGGACTGTCTGGGTGAGTCAGGTGCCTCCTCTGTCTGTCCTTCAGGGATAAGATTGAAGATGATAAGTGTTTCCAGGCTGCAGGTGGTGCATCAGCTGTGTACACTCAGCTCTTACATTGCTAGGTTTTCTATCATCACCAACAATGGGCTGATCCAGACAGCATCTTCCGCCCCTCTGCCTTTAACCTTCAGCGCACCTGTGCTACTGAGAATAAACCCCGAAACAGACACACGCTTGCTTTTACTTGTTCATTCATACAGCTCTGATTTATCTCAGACAGGATAGTTAAAGTGTGCTGCTTGAACAGTAAGACTATTGAACATGTTTCAGTGAATGAGTCCAGATGTGATTTGATGGGGAAGCAGCTGTTTGGGGTTCCCTGTGGTGAAAAAAAATTATATATATTTATCAGTTTTCAAGACATTTGCTTAAAATTATTCACAACCTATAATTCTGACTTGTAAGCTACTAAAGTTGAAATTACACGCAATAATGAACATACTGAACACTGCACAGCCTACCTCCCACGGTCCTGTCATGTGCTCACCTAAAAGGCATATCCATTACGCGACTGTCGATAAATTCCACCTACTGCATGGGCAGGATGTGTTTACCTAACATACAGTACTGTATTTGATTTTTCCCATGTTGCCCCACATTGTTTCCAAACTCCAGTTTCCCCTAGGTCATGTACCCTGTTAAATCACTAACAGAGGCCATAAACACAGCCTGCCTCCTATCCAGAGAGTGAGGGGAGTTTTCTGCCAGCTCTTGGCACATTGCTCCATTCCAAGTCATGAATGAACACTAATATAATATAGAAACGATGTAACGCCCCTCCCATTGCGCCCACCTACCACCATCTTTTGCTGCAGGGTTGACTCTGGAGCCTGTTTGACACGCAGAGGTGTGAGGGAGCTAAGCAGGAGCCAGCAGCTGGAGAGGGACCATAAAGCTCCCGTCTCCTCAGAGATCCCTCTGACGCTTTGATGGCGTTTCAATGTTAATGCTCTGAGCGCAGCCGGCAGATGCCGTAAAAGGGAGTCATTGTACAGGGTTGCTTTGGCTTGTGTGTGGTGTAATGCAGAAAGGAGGTACATGATCAGCAGCATGTCCCTGTGGTTAACATGCAAGATTAAATGATATACTGTCATAAAACACTGGTGGGGAAATTCTAGACATATTACGTTTACTGCTGGGAGGCCAAATATTGGAAACACGAGGAAAGAGTATGGATGGAGACATTGTGCTTTTTATATGAAATCTACAGTCAGCACATTATGGAAACGCAGTGACAAGGTTATTTGCTGGTCCCATCTCTGAATAAGCTGCTTTTCAGTAAAATTGAGCCAGTAACTTTACCACAACTCTTCTAATTCATAATTATAATTATACAATTATAATTCTTGTCTGAAACAAATGTTTTCCATATCACCTGTCAGTCTATGAAGCACGGTCTTGAGGCTTCAACACCAGCAGCCATCATTTCTTTGAGCCAGAAGTATCTACCGAGGGAGGAGTCCTCTCTTATTTCCACATGACATGCTAAATAAATTCCTTACATTCTATCCATATTTGTTTTTGTACAACAAATTGCATAATACATTACCAGCATCTAAAGTATTACTTAAAAAAAAAACTTTTAATAGCAAAAACAAATGTGTTAGTGTAGAGTAACAGACTGGGGAAGACTTATGATTATATATATTTAAAATAATAGTAATTAAAATGTATAAATGCATAGATATTTACAAGACCTAACCATCTCCAAATGATTTTTTTCCCACATATTCCAAAACTGTCCACTTAGGTAACAGTAAGTAGTCAAAATATCAGGTCAGTTTCGGTCAGTTTTGTCTGAGCTAGTGTTTCATTAATGTAAGCTAAATATTTGAACCTTTTCAGCAATTTATCAATTACTTGAACTTTTCTTTTAGGCATTTTACCAAAACTGGCAACTTTTCCTTCTCCTTTATTCTCTTATTGATCAGAATCAGCGAAATATTTACCTTTTATGATTACAGGTTTAATCCATTATCTATTTAGTGTACTGTTTAAACCATCCGTCTAATTACCACCCCATGGCTCCATAATGTAGCGGTTTATACATTTGCCTGACAAGTGCAGGATCCCCAGTCTGGTTCCTGGAGGAGACACAACTCCCTTTGGGATTGCATCAATGGGGGTCTGGTGTAAAAAATCTACCAAATCGAACATGCGAAGCTGCTGCTGTGGTGACCCTCGTAAATAAGGGAGCATCCAACAGTAGCAAAGGATAAATTTATCCTTTTAATTACTACTTCACTGATGTGGAATCAGAGCTGTTGGATGAATTGTGATGACTTTGGGCCATATATTTATGTTCTACTCAGAATCAACTGTATTCAGGTCGGTTAATCCTCTGACTTTGCATCCGCTGCCATCATCAGGTGAATATTTTATGTTAATGCTGTTAATGTGCTTAATAATAATAATTGGAATAGCTGGGTCACTGTAGAAGAAATTGAGAAAAAAAAAAGAAATTGAGAAAGGTGGACATTTATTATACAGTAATGATTATTAGCATTTAGACCAAGTTAAGAGAATATATGAGCACATCTGTAATTGGTAATTGCTGAAGTATATTTCAGGGGCAGATGTTCATTAAATTAATATCGTTGTGGTAAATGGACTTGTTCTTATATAGTGCTTTTCTACTCTGTCTGAGCACTCAAAGCATTAAACAACATATTTGTATTCACACAAACACTTTCACAGCTAAGCACTTTTTTTCTAACATTCACACTCCGACTCCATGAGCACCTGTGGCTGGGAATCACTGGATTGTAGAACATAGCAGAGATTGTTGTTCAAAGTCAGAAGAAGTTGCAGTTACAGATTCCATGTCTGACAAGAATTCCAAATCCTTTGTTAGTACAAAGAATCTTGTTCTTCATCCAGAAAAGCACATGCTGCCCCAGCTGTTCTGTGCTTTTAGGATTTCACACAGCCCGTCGTCTACCGCTTGGCTGTGAGGGGCGGCTTGTGGAGTTCATGGTGCGATTCTGTGTTTTTGAAGCACGGGGAGTGAAAGGATCTGCACTCTGATCTCACCATAATCACATTAGTAGCGTTTGAACTTTGTTTTCCTTTCCCTTCAGAGGGATTTTCTCTTGAAAATAAACTTATGTGATATGTATTTACTGAAGCTCACAAACTGATGGACAGCAGATAGAAAACAAGGAAGATTTGTTTCATGTCACCCGCCCACCACCACCTTTGTCTTTCCTCTGTCTTTCATGTTAGTTTTTATTCTGCCACCACACTCCTGCCTTTCTTTATCTTTTCCTGCTTTGCTGGTCCTCCCGCTTCTCTCTGCCTTTCTTCTCTGCTGGTTATCAGGTCAAAGTGAAGCGAAGGTCACGCAGGACACAGATGCAGTTTTTGTCAAAAAGACAGATCATTAAAAAAAATGGTCTATATACAAGCCTGCTTCGATCGAGCAGCGGAAACGGTCTATTAAAAAAGTCAGTCTTGCTTCAAGTTCAAAGTAATGATCAGTATTGCAAAAGTATCATGACAAAACATTTTATTATTTGAAATGACTCTAACTGCAACATGACATTTTTTACTTACAACACCCAGTACATGATGGGAACCCTGGTGGTAAAAACTAAAAATAAATTTATACCTAAAAATCTGACATAGCAAAGACATTAGAGGGTAATGACTCTGCCATGAGCCTGTGAAGCGACTGAACTTGAAGCAAAAACAGCCGAGGACTCAAAGGGTTAGGAATTTCACAAGTTGGGCACTATAGTTGGAACAAATTGTGGGCAGCACTCATCACAGACTGCTTGAGGATTCACTGTTAAAATGTGAAGTCTTAAAAGTCAAAAAGTAGAGCTTTTTTCTTTCTCCCTTTTACACATGTTTAGAAGTTCAAACTGAATGACAGAAGCTTGGAAAAGTGAGCTTAAGAGCTAGAACCCACATTTTTTTCCCCCATGACATTTTTGACCCAGCTTTTTTTATAAGCTGCTTGAAATAGTGCAAGATAAAATATCAAAAGGCCACGCAGCGAATGAGGAACGCCGATCCTCACTGTTATAATTTAGCCTTCAGGACAAGACCAAATGGGTCTTCACTCCCACTTTATTTAAGAAAAAGAGAAGGGAAAAAATAAAGGAGTCAGGGAGCCAAACCATCCCTGAATGATTTAGAAGCCTCTCTGCTTGGTGTGGCCATAATTATGGCTGTGCGAGATTGAAGGGTAGGACGAGATGCTGGAGCCCAAACCAAGAATATAGTCTGCTTGGTAAAAAGAGATCGCAAGAAAGACAGAAAAAGTGAGCAGAGGAGGGAGGAACAATGGATTAAAATAAGTAAAGATGAGAAAGAATAGAGTAAAAGTCCTGACATGGTGCTAACGTTGCTACATGTAAAGGATTTTTCTTTTTTTAGGAGTGTTTAAAGTGATGATCTCTGCTGATGCACTATTTATATAGTGCTGGGCAACAAGGACATCACTTGTTATAGACAATGCATAGATATAATACCTTTCATTATCTGAAGTGCTGATTTTGGAGGCGGTGTATGAAATGAAAATGTTTGTTAGATCAGAACTTCATGAATGGATGCCCTTATCTTAGTATTTGCTGCAGAGAAGAAAGAATTCATAACAGACAAAGAACTTGTTTATTGTGAAGTAAATCTGTGTTAAAAACAATGAAAACTGTTCACTTTAGCCGTTGTCTGTGTGCTTCTTTGGTATTTCTTCTTCTTTGTGGGGAACACCACTATTTTTCCCTTTTTCTTTCCTCTTCTTTTTAACTAGAAAGCATTCAACCTTAACCTCAACAAATCGCATCATCACAGTAGCCTCTGTACTGGTTGAATTTCAACACAAACAAATGCAAATGCAAAACTATAAATCTGACATAAGAAAATGCCAGAACGACGGGAATATTAGCAAGAAATGTATGTTTGCGAAATCCTCCTCAATCAAAAGTAAATCAGGAACCGGTGTGATCCTTTATACTCTGAAGCTTGTTACAGTTTTTATTATTGCTGTTATTGCAGCATTTCTAGAAAAATTATCAACATCAACTAAACAAGCTCTGAACATATAACCACAGAATTTACAAAAATATTGCAACATATCATTTTAAATTAAACTGATCCAGCTACCACTTAGTGCTAGTTGGCCTGCTGGGCTATTTAACTTTAACTTCCAACAGCACAATGTGCTGTCCATATAAAAAAAAAAATACTAAATAAGTATTTTGCTACAGTAGATTCCCACTGCACTAACTGAGATCAGCAGAGATTGAGATCCATGAAAATAACTTGGTTTTGTAACATGTTCTAATTATGAATTCTAATTATGAATTAGTAGAATATAGGTAACGTTTTTGAAAATGTCACATTTTTAATTTAATTAGTTCTCAGTAAATGTTGTAAAATATAGTAAATAGGGAGTGATTTCAGAGGCTTCGGTTCATGCTGTGTAGCTCAAGCACACTTGGTTTATGTAGCAGAACAATGAATGAAGTCCACCTCTTAATGGCTCCAAAAATGTAAAAAAAAAAAAAAGAATTTTTTTTTTTGTGGCCAAGTCAAAGTCTGGACTTAAATCTGATTGAGATGCTTTGACATGTCCTTAAACATGCTGTTTGTGTTCAAAAACCTCCAGTGTGGCTGAATGAGAAAGACTCATTGCCAGCCATCACAAACAGCTGATTGCAGTTCTTGCTGCCAACGGTGGCACAACCAGTTATTAGGTTTAGGGGACAATGACTTTTTTACACAAGGCCAGGTAGGTTTGGATAACTTTTTTTCCCTTAATAAAGGAAATCATCAAAAACTGCATAACTTCGTTATCTTTGCCTATCTGTCTACTGAAATCTGTTTGATGATCTGAAACACATGTAAGCGTGTCTCCCTCAGTTCTCCGCCTTCTTCCTGTATTTACTGAGTGGGGATCTGTCATGATTTTACCACACATACACCAGGATGGGAGGCCCAGACACAGGGAACTTTTTTTTGTGTGTGTGTGTCCATGAATCTGGTCATAAATCGTATAAAAGGAGCAGCACGTGAAGCTGTGGCATGAGAATGGCTTCCCACGCAAATGTTTTTTCCATCTAGAATTGAAATGAAATGGTATATTGTGCCAAGCCAGAGCTGTTAGGGAAAGTTGGATGGATGGTAGCCTGTTAGGGCACTCTGTCTTTCTATCTGCACATTCCTGCTCTAAAATTATGCTCTGTTACTTACAGCTATGTTACATCAATTAGAAAGAAATATGTTGAATGAATGAAGGCAAGGGAAAGATGCGGACACAGTTGGGCTATAAATACACCCAAAGTACAACCTATACACCCACCCACACACACACACACACACACACACACACATACACATACACACACACATACACACAGAGACAAGCACACACACCCATGCTGATTAAAACCAGTTCTCTTCAGGGTCATGTTGTGATTGGTCGGGTGGAGAGCATGGCGTTTTGGTCAAGGGGGGATTGCTACCTTCTGATATGGCCTCCTAATGAGTGCAGCTCCACACAGGGAATGGATACAGGCACTCACACATCCCACACTCCCCTTTCAGGAGAGCCAACATAATTTATGAAACCCTAGAACCTCGTTTCCCTGACTTACTAGAGTTTCCTGCAAAAGGGGAGAAAAATGGGAGATTGTCGGTGACTTTGATGGAATCCAGGGAGGCCACTTGACTCTGAGGGGTCTGGCGCTGTTTAGGCTTGGTTTTGCTGGAAGACAGTGACTAATTGAACTTATCGAGTGGTCAAATGCAGCAGAAAGATTCCAGGGAGGGCATGTACCAGCAGGCTGAAGCCTTGATAAATGTTAGAGCAGCTTCAAGAAGATCATCCTCAGATAGCCTGTGCTGGTGAAAGCTGTTTAGCAAAAGCTCCACTGGGATAAAGACTGACACGCAAATGAATATAAATGTGTAACTTCTGTCTGTAAGGGCACGTTCTCATTTGTTAGCAATGCTGGGAGTCTTTGACAGTGGCAACTTTCACATGTACAAAATATTACAAATATTAGAAACAAATATCTTAGAAACATGGTGTCTAACCAGATACTTACTCTGGATGGCATTACTTTGGCCTCCAGTAACACTGTGAGAAATCTTGGAGTCATTTTTGACCAGGATATGTCCTTCAGTGCACACATTAAACAAATATGTAGGACAGCTTTTTTGCATTTGCGCAATATTGCCAAAATTAGAAACATCCTTTCTCAGGCTGATGCAGAGAAGCTAATTCATGCATTTATTACTTCTAGGCTGGACTATTGTAATTCATTATTATCAGGCTGTCCTAAAAGCTCCCTGAAAAGCCTTCAGCTGATCCAAAATGCTGCAGCTAGAGTCCTGACAGGGACTAGAAAGAGAGAGCATATCTCTCCCATATTGGCTTCACTTCATTGGCTCCCTGTTAAATCTAGAAT
>VUQJ01045985.1:0-11371 GCA_015108635.1 Andinoacara biseriatus
TAATGTTCAGCTACAGTGTATGGTAATGGAAGAACTGCAAGGAAACGGCTTCTATAGTGAAACAATGCTTGTACAGCATGTGGCTGGTTCACTGGTGACCTGGTGAATGTTCACATACAGTATACAATACATCGTATTGCTGTGACTTTTATTATCAGTTCCATTCAGTTGTTTCCAGCTTCAGTGAAGAGACAAAAATTGAGGAAAACACCAGGGTTCTTTTTATTTATTTATTATTTATAGGTGTTGTTGCTAGTTTGCTAACTAATCTTCTTTCTGGCCAATTTATTTACAGGAATGTGTTTCATGCTTGAGCAAATTAAACCCCAACTTTAAAAAGAATATGTGTAAAAATATTTTTATTACGGTTCTCCTTTCATTGGTGACTGAAACCTCTTGGGGGGTATCAGATATCTTTTGTATGCAGGAAAAACTCTAACATAGCAAAAAGCTTTTCAAAGCTTTTAAAACAACTTGAAGTTATCAAAATGAAGCTTGGTCATAAGTTGACCAAGGAAGATCTGAAATCACTCATCTGCATTATTTTCCAAGTGTTTCGGCATTTCTCTATTTGACATCACCTCCACTTTCACACGCTGCCAAACTCATTGCTGACCTCATCTCTTCTAGTCCAATCATCTTTCTGCCTGCCTTGCTTGAATATTCAGCGATTATACATTGTAATAATCAGATAAGACCTTAAACAGATCTCTTTGTAGCGTGTCACTAAATATGCAAATTATTAAGTAATGTTATATTTTTGGTTAGGTGGAAGGAGTCAGGCTAGCATTTTCTATCTATTTTTTTTATATATCAGGCATGATTTATGATTAAAGGCTGCTGGTGACACTAACACTACAAACAGATGTTTTCAATGGAGGTTCATTAAAGTTTATTTGCTGCTTTAATGTTCCCCAGTGTAAGCATTTATAATCTGATCGAATATCAGCCTTCACTGATAGCTGATCGCTCTCTAATTTTAATAGAAACCCACTTTTACAGTTTTTAGTATTTCATATTTAACTAAAAATGGCCAGTTAGTGTGTTTCTACTAATGTTTATAATTGTGTATAAAAATATTTTTGTATATTTTAACATATTTCAATAAGTTCAACACTTAGCAATAGATCAGGAATAAAAAATTAATGTAGGTCAATTAAATATTTTGTGTTTTACCCATGAGTCATCTCAAAAACTCTGACTTTAGGCTGTCACTGAATGTCCACTGTTTAACTCAGCTGTCAATATGCTGGGTGAGAAGCATCCATGTGTATTTACTCTGGAGAGGCTGCAAAACACTGTGAAAGGAGTCGTTAAGTCATTGAAGCTCATTTTTGTCCAATGACAGCAACACTGGGGTAAATGCTGCTGTTTTGCCACTGTTAACTGCTGTTAGCCAGTGCTAATGAAATTTTCTTTGAAGTGGATCTATCATTGCACACTTAGCAAATAAACTGTTATGCGATGTGAGAACATAATCAAAGTTTTTATCAGAGGGAAAGCGTGATTTGTCAGATTGCTGTTGCCTAGCCTGTAGAGGTCTGTGCATCCTTCCATGGATATGCCTCCTCAGACCATCACTGGCCAACCACCAAATGCTGAACAATCTTACAGGCAGCGTAACGTTCTCCATGACTTCTCCTGGCCCTTTCATGACTGTCACATGTGCTCCGGGTGAACCTGCGCTCATCTGTGAAAAGCACAGGGCGCTAATGGTGCAGCTGCTAATTCTGGTATTCTATGGCAAATGCCAATCGGGCTCCATAGTTCTGGGCAGCGAGCACAAGGCCCACTAGAGAATGCCGGGCCATTAGGCCACCCTCATGAAGCCTGTTTCTGATTGTTTGGTCAGAAACGTTCATGCCCTCGAGAGTAGTCTGCTGGAGGTCATTCTGTAGGGGTCTGGCAGTGCACATCCTGTTCCTCCCTGCACAATAGAACAGATACCAGTCCTGCTGATGGGTTAAGGACCTTTTACGGTCCTGTCCAGCTCTCCTAGAGTAACTGCCTGACTCCTAGAATCTCCTTCATGCTCTTGAGACTGTGCTGGCAGTGCCATGTGTTGCTGTGGCATCCTGGAGGAGCAGGATTACCTGTACAACATCTGTAGGGTTCAAGTAGTAGTCACTGACACCGACCCGACAAACAAACAAACAAATGCAAGTGGCCTCCACCTCGAAAGCCATTCCGCTTTTGTTTGAGGTTGTCTCATTGTTGCCCCTGTTCTTAATTTCATTAACACCAAAAGCATCTGAAACTAATTAGCATCCCTATTTGTTACTTATGTGACCAGATCACTATCCCAGAATATGAAATGACTTGATTCTATACGCCTTCAATTTTTGTTGTAGGGCTAACGCAGACAATGAATCAAATTCTGGTTTATCAGAAGTGTGTGGCACCCTTTTTTTAAAATCAGGATAACTGAAAACAGTCTTGGTTCCATCGTTGCACCATCATATGGGCTTATACACTGTAATGTATACTACATGCTTAATTACATAGTAGGATAAGGAAAACGGTCCTTGTCTCATTTCTGTATACAAAACAAGTGTACAGCAACAACAGTAGAGTTGAGGATAGTATGTCTCCAACACAAAAATAATGTGTAATTACAATGTAAGATGATGAGGTTAGCCTAGTCATTTTATAGCCTGGATCTGTAAAAGTGCTCTGTAATTACAATGTGAGATGGGGAAATATTGTCCTTACTTACTTGCAATACAATTTGTGTCTCCTTTCTTTATAATATTCTTAAGTTACTGACTACTTAAAAATACCAATCTAAATACGGCATCAATTTTGCAGTCAGCATCTAATTCATAATGATGAGTTTAAAACATGTGTTGGGGACCATGCACCCATAGTTAACTGTTCGAATACTTGCTAACCTCCACAAGCTCTAACGGGTCAGGTAAACAAAACAAGCCAATACTACTGAGTTTGTATTGAGTGTTCACATATACTGTAAAGCCAGTCTCTATTGAGCATGCTGTGTATTGTTAGAGGCACTATAGAGATATAACTTAGTACTGTTGCCTGTTGTGGACACAGAAAAGGTGTTTTGTCGACATCTTCAAGCACATCTTTAGGTCAACAAGGTCCCTGTGACCTTTTACCCCTTGCCTCCTCCCTCATCCTCTCACCTTGCCAGGATAAAAGAGACTTCATTGTCAAGAACAGAGTTAATCAACAATGACACTCACAAATTTTTGAATTTTAAGTAACTGGTTTTATGTGTCAGTGTGGATGTATTAAAACATATGTTTCCGTGGACTTTTTTCCCTTTTAAAAGACACATCCTATGAAAACAGTGTTATTTCAAGATTGTTGTCTTTCGGTTGCATTGCTTCGTTGTAGCTGAATCTTCAGTGTCAGTCTGAGGAGACTATTGATTTTAATTAGCGTCTGCCCACAGGGAATGGGCAGATGATTGGAGAAGAATAGGATGTCCTCAAAACCATGATAAAAATCACACACACATGCACACATGCGCGTGCGCACGCGCGCGCGCACACACACACACACACACACACACACACACACACACACACAAAGAGAGCTAATTATTAGGTTTAATCAGAGATGGAATGGCTGTAGGTCCTGTCCAAGGTGCTTAGAGGTGGAAGGAAACATAGCGAGACAGACACAAGGGATGGGGTGCTAATTGTTAGCTTTGGTGGTTTTATTAGACGTGGTCTTTTATAAAAAACAAAATCTATTAATTAAAAAAACTTCCTCAACCAATATTAGAAAAACAACAAACAAAAGTAACCTATCCCTTATTTTCATGCACAGGTTTATCAGAATAAGATTGGCATCTTCATCACTTGGCTTACATAAACAACTGGTTGACAGATGTAGCTACAGCCTCACATGGTAGCAGCAATTTTACACTGCTAACCAGCAAGATATGGTTTAAGGAAGCACGAGTAACACTTTATGTACCAAATAAATAAATTCAAACTAAATTAATATCGAATTGTTTATGTTTAGCTAAACATACCCCCTTCTGTTCCTACTGATGGTACCATGAACTACACCCATGATTGTGGGAAAGTGCAGCGAAAATTTCCCTGACAATTGAAAATGAAATGATTTACATGGAGTCTTCAGTGTATTTTACACAGTACAGCATCCTAGATGCATGCTAGTTACAGATGCAATGGATTGGGATCAAGAAATCAAGTATTTCTTCACAAGCAGAAATGCAAACCATTTGCTAGTTCCACCTACTCAAGACTTGTTTTGTCATATTTATAGGCAAACTGAGTATCTTCATTCTTTGAACCATACATTAAATCAACTGTTTTACCTTAGACATGGTTTCAAAATCATTTTGAAGGTACACCATGTTTATATAGAGAGAATGTCACCATTTTCTTTCCCTCTCAGGGCCCTGAACCCCTGTTCTTGTGCTATATATGTCTATAGTCTATAGTTGATCACCAAAACATGTCTTTATTCAGCCAATTATATTCCATTGGAAGTTGAACTTGCAGCTTTAACTGAACACTGGCAACAAAAACACATAAGGCCAACACAACAACAATTATAAATGGTCTAGTTCTTATATAGTGCTTTTCTACTCTGACTGAGCACTCAAAGCACTTATACAACATGTTTACATTTACCTCATTCACACCCATTCATACAAGCACTTCCATGTAATTAAGCTAAGTGCTTTAATTAGCTAACATTCATACACATTCATACTCCAACGCTTGGGTTGGAGAGTAACTTGGGGTTAAGTATTGGCATGCAGCCTGGAGTAGTCAGGAATCGAACCACCGACCTTCCGATCAGTGGGTGACCTGCTCTACCTCCTGAGCTACAGCCACCCCAGGAAGAAATGCAGTCTAACAATGACATAACATTAAATAAAACCACAAAGAATATTTTCTCATTAAAACATCAGGCAATACTGTATGGTTGCAAAACAGGTGCAAGTGTAAAGATATCGCTCTAATAAAAGTCTAATTCAGGTCTAATAAAAGTCTTTCTCTCTTTGTTGTGTCTGTTTCATGGTGTTGAGATAATCCAAATCTACCCATCTCTCCATCCAGTTTAAAACTGTGGGAATTTGTTTTGCTGTTATATTCGTGCTGTTAACTGGCAGGAAGTGTGACTGATCATAGTACGTTTGTGTAATATCCTCATCCAATCACAGCACTGGGAGGACCGGATCGCTGTCGCTACACAATTACTGTCAAATGTCAATTTCATGGGGACAATATTGAGGAGATTAATACTTACACTTTCTCGCACAGACACAACACACACACACGCACGCACACACACACACACACACACACACACACACACACACACACACACACTGACAGACAAACACACAGACAGCAGAGATGGAGTGAATGTTAATGTATGGCCTGAGGAAGGGTGAAAGTGAAGGTGACTGAATGATGTCCAGGCTAATGGAAAGCTAGCCAACCTTAACCCTATCACTGGAAATCACCTGCACACCACAAATTATCCGCTAAACACACCATCGTCTCTCTCTCTCTCTCTCTCTCTCTCTCTCCCTCACACACACACACACACACACATCATCATCATCATCATCATCCTGTCCTGCAGCGCTTCTGCATTTAGCTTCCTGTTGATTCACTCACTCCCAACTCAAGAAGGTTTCTGATCATTCTGCTGAAGCCCACTTTAAAATGTTCAGCATTAAGCACCAAACAGCCATCTTTCTAAAGTATCAGTTTACAAGAAAAGCTAGAATCACACATTAGCAAACTTTGCTCTCATGATTATATTTCAGACATAGCTTCAGTGTTGTGAAAAAGCTAAAAGCTAATAAAAATGATGAGAGCCATTATTCACAACTGGAGAAAACAGTTTTCCCCACCACCAGTCAAACATGGCGGTGGTAGTGTGATGGTCTGGGGTTGCTTTGCTCATTCAGGAGCTGGTTGACTATAATTAATGGAACCATGAATTCTGCTCTTTACTAGAAAATCCTGAAGGAGAATATCCTGCCACGAGTTCATGCTTTGAAGCTTAAGCACACTTCAGTTATGTTCTGAAACACACTAGCAAGTCCACCTTTAAATGGCTCAATAAATAAATAAAAATAAATCAAGGTTTAGGAGTGGCCTAGTCAAAGTCTGGACTCAAATCCAATAGCTACGCTTTGGCATGACCTTAAACAGGCTGTTCATGCTCTAAAACCCTCCAGTATGCCACAATTATTCCATGATACTTTTTGCATAGTTACTGCATTTTATCATTTAGACATTTGCAGAAATTCAAGTTGAAGTTTTGCCAGCGTGGCCAAGAGACATGACACGGTGCAATTTCACCTGCCATTTTATGCATAATGATTTATGTGCATCACATGACGGTCAGTCTAAGCTCAGACTACACAACATTTTTGTCCTTTACTGTGACCACTGTGTTAGATAAATTAATTACAGTCTTAAATCTCACCTTTTTGAAATTGGTGAGACTTCACTTTGCACACTGATCAGTCATGCTTGCCGTTTCATGATGTGAAGTGACCACGACCTAATGTACAAATGACAAACTGACATGTTTTCTGCCCTTTGGATACTATGGATAATCCACATAATACAATATGACTCATGGAGACTTGGCTCATTTCAGCCCTACTGAGGGCCATTCTTTTGCTACAGCTGGAGTCAACACTGTGACACACTGAAATACACACACAGCCTCACAGACTATCACTCTTTCACATGGTCTACTAGGTTTGACTCTGGGCTTCCAAGCTTTGTTCTGAGTGATTGACTGGCTGGTGACTGCCTGCCTTTGTCTGTGTGTGTTTGTGTGTGTGGTCTAAAGTTGTCAGGCCACCTGACAAACAGACATTTAGAGTACCTGAGTGATTCCACAATCCATAATGGAGGGTTTTTCCTACTGAATAAAGCGGTCAGAAGACTGACTACGGTGTTAAATAGGTGTCAGACAGCTGCAGTGTGGATGCTCAAGTCTACTGCTGGAGGCCACACAATATTCAACGTGATTTGCAGACTGCACGCACAAACTACATAAGATTTGAAAGTGATTTCATCCAACAAAAAGATGAAAATAATTATGTGAACAAGAGTTACCAGTAACGGCTAATAAAAAAGTATAAAAGCATTTATAAAGAATATTAATATTACACACATTTTGATACCACGAAACTGGGTTAGGCTTAGCAAAAGATTGGACCTTGGGTTCAAATATACCTGTTTTCCACATTCAGCTGGCGAGAACACTTGTGATCCACACACCACCAACACTGGAAGGGCCGAGGTAAGACTGTGATTCCCTGTGACAGTCCAGAGGCCCATAAGAGTAAGTACAACAATCAAAAATGAGACACGAATATAATTATATATATGTATAATACTCATCTTTGTACATTAAGTGAACATTATGTGGCTGTCCTATCAAAACCCATTACATTGTTAATCAAATGTGACAGAAAAAACAGATTTTTCTGCTTTTCTTCGAAGTGAAAAAATTGTATATCAGGCTAGTCCATCTTGCAGAAATTTCATTGCATCTACTTAAAATGGTACTCAGTAGTTTGCTTTGCCCCCATGTGCTTGTATGGACAAATGACAGTGTTGGAGCATCCTCCTAATGAGATTACAGATGGTGTCCTCCAGGATCTCCTCCCAGAACTGAGCCATGGCATCACTGAGCTCCTGAACTCAGGTGCAACCTGGTGGCACTGAAACATGTCCCTGAGGTGTTCTATTGGCTTTAGATCAGGTGAGCATGGGGGACAATCAATGATATCTCTCTATAATTTCTCTATTATATACTAAAAGTAGGCAAGCTATTAATTGAAAGGTTGGTGGTTCAATCCCTGGCTGCCCCAGCCTGCATGCCAAAGTATCCTTGGGCAAGATACTGAACCCCAAGTTGCTCCTGATGAGTTCATCAAAGTGTGAATGTGTGTGAATGTTAGATAGAAAGAATTTAGATGTAGAAGTGTAGAAAAAAGTGCATGTATGAATGTGAGTGAATAGCTAAATGAAGACATGTATAAAGTGCTTTTGAGTGCTCAGGTAGAGTAGAAAAGCTCTTTAAAAGAACCAGTCCATTTATCAGTTCCTTCAGCCTACAGGAACTAGCTACATACTCTAGACCCATGAGGCTGGCCCCTGTCGTGCACCAGGAAGAACCCAAGACCCACCGCACCAACGTATGGTCTGACATCCTGATACCTAATGGCAGTCAGCGTACTGTTGCCAAGCCTGTAGAGGTCTGTGCATCCCTTAATGCATATGCCTCCCTAGACTATCACCCACCACCAAGCCAGTTAATATTAATTTCTGTCTCTCTTCCACAGCATGTCTTTTGTCCTGTTTCATCTCCCTCCCCTCACCCCCAACCAGTGCTGCTCCCTGAGCCTGATTTTACTGGAGGTTTCTTCCTGTTAAAAGGGAGTTTTTCCTTCCCACTGTCGCCAAGTGCTTGTTCGTAACGGGTCATCTGTTGTTTGGGGCTTCTCTGTATTACTGTGTTACCTTAAAACATAAAGCTCCCTGAGGTGACTGTTGTGATTTGGTGCTATACAAATAAAATTGAATTGAATTGAATTGAATTGAATTGATCAGGCTTGGGTAGCATGGCTGGGCCTAGGCTTACTTACTGGATGCATGCTGTGGCTGGGATTCAGACTATTGTTCCAAACACTACAGATTATCTGTCATCTCTTTCATGTCAATGTCTATCAACAAAAACTTGAGTAATTACATCATCACATTATTAAAAGAGCCACCACTAACACAACAGATATGAAAAACAATTAAATAATTATTTTTGATAACTGAGCGGAGAAGTCAATAGTTTCTCGTCTGTTCTTTTGTTCTCACTTTTTGTTCTGTTGCAAATAAAAACAATGTGAAAAAAATAAATCAAAGTAATAAATAAAATTAAATAAAGCTTCTACAAGAGACAGAGCCATATCTTTCTCTGTCTCCATGTAAAATGCCGTGTAGTGTGTCAGTGGACAGCAGGGGCTGCAGGCTGCAGTTAAATCTGCTCCACATCTTGTCGACTTGCTGCACTCTTAAATCTACAACATTCTGTTGAGCACAGCTTTGCTAACCTCAGACAGCCACCTCTGTGGCACTGCTATCACTCACTGTGTGTGTGTGTGTGTGTGTGTTTGTGTGTGTGCGTGTGTGTGTGTGTGTGTGTGTGTGTGTAGGTGTGTGGGTCTCTGTTATGCAGCACATGTAGATAGCAGTGGCTCTGTGGTCTTGAGCATCAATAACATCAGGTTATCTGGAGTATGGTCTGGTCTCATAAACACACACACACACACACACACACACACACACACACACACTGAGGCCATATTAGCAGCCGGCTCAGGTCTGGGAGATTTTGTTGGACACTCCTCTCTTTCCCATTTCTCTTATGTTGTCCCCTTAACTCCTCTGATTGCCTTTAATTTTTTCTTCTTTCAGTTCCTGCCTCCTTCTCTCCTTCTCTCCTTCTCTCCTGTCATTTCTGGGTCGTCCTCACAAATTCCTTCCCTCCTGCCATCCCTTCATCCTTTTCTGCACTCTCCACATAATCTACTTTTCCTCCACTTTATACCTCATCATCTTCTTCCCTCTGGCTCGCCTTCCTTCTTTCCTCTTTTCTCTCTCCTGCCTATTTATCTAAATCTATGCTCTCCTTAGCCACTTCTTATCAGAAGTAGCGGTCGCTCTCCATCCTAAACGCACCGCTCCAGATTTTAATTTTCTTTAGATTAATGTCCTCCTCTCCTCTCTTAATGCCTCAGCCTTCAGCTATCTGGCTCCCTGATGTCTATCAGTGCGCACCCACACGCAGAAATGTCTGAACTGTTGCATGTGCATATACACAGACTCTCAGCAGCTTAAATACATACATTTGTCTCCTTTTTGCTGCACCATCTGCACACTGAGACCAAACACACAACCTACAAGCCAGGAAAATTGAATGGAATGATTTTGTCAAATTTCCTGTAAATTAGAAAGTCTCAATGCTCTGCTAAAGGATTTAAAAAATCCACCTAGAAATCTTTTTATTATAACAGAATTGACTGAACCCAGTAAACGACAGCAGAGCAAGAAGAGAAGAGGCCCGCTCTGAAAGGGCCCCCTTTAAAAAATATCAGCAATGATCTCAGAGAAGCAGTTGTTGCTGCGCATCAATCTTGGGAGGGTTATAAACCCATTTCCAAAAAAATTAGAAGTCCATCGATGTACACCAAGAAAGATTATTTACACGTGTCTTCTCAGGAGTTGACAGCTCAGCAAATTCACCTCAAGGTCTGATGCTGTGCTAAGCAACGTTGCAAAAGAGAGTGGGTCAAAAAGTCCTCCGCGTTGTGAAAGACTGAGAAATTCACACAGAGAAACATTGCATCAAGTTATTGCTGCTAAAAGGTGGTTCTGTAAGCTGTGGATTCATGAGGGTGTGCTTAGTTTTTCACACAGTGCTTCTGCATTTTGGCCTTCCTTTTGTTAGATAAGTAATGACAGGGTGTAACATGTCATGCATTGTCAGGCTGTATTCTCTGTCACTACTGCATGCCCACGCTGCAGTATTATTTGGCCCATTGTTATGTGGCTGCTAGGCAACACAATGACATCACAATATATCATGCATAAGTTCAAGTTCTGTGCATATAAATGAGATGTTACTGTCATGAAATTAAAATGATACAATGTTGTTCTAAGACACTATAAGTTGGTAGGTGGTGACTAGGCAAAATTATGACATAATATGTGATTTAGACAAGAACCTTCAGGGGCCTAAGATATGCCTGCGTGCCAAGCTTGGTTGCTCAACTCCTGATTGTGTTGGAGGAGTTTGCAGACTGACAGATGGAGATTCTGAGTTTTATTGTATGCGCAGTTTCTCTCAACTGTATTGAGAGAAAACAAAATTTATTTAGACCCATATTCTGCATCTGCAATCCACTTTGCAACAAACCTCCACATCAGCGCCTTCTTTCAGGCTGTATCTGACTTAATCGTTGTCCTGTTTTGTGTCATTGACACTGCAAGGATGCTCCACGTCAAAAGAGTTAAAACAAAAACAAAAACAAAAACAAAAGATAGAGCTCTGTTTCATTTCTGAGTTGTAGCAGTTGCCAGTCAAACAGCTGGATACTGATGCTTGGGGCCCAGACTGATATTCTTGAGGTATACTACGGTAAAAAAAACCAGGACAGAAAGTAAATGTGCCCTCACAGCCTCCAAAAGCACCGTGTCAATGAGCTTACATTTTCTTTCAAGATAATACGTATCAGCGCTTCTAATTTCCCCTGTGGAGCTCATTAAAGCAGTTTTAAAGTGATTACTGTGTGATGTAAATGTCTGATTTGGGCCATGCTAGTAAATTA
>VUQJ01045985.1:28356-46559 GCA_015108635.1 Andinoacara biseriatus
AAGCAATTAAAAAAAAAACAAACAAAACCCCCCCCCCCCCAACTGTGAAAATTCATCAATGTGTTTGTTTTCTCTGCGCATGTTATCCTGTAATTTGCCGTTGGTCCATGGTTGATAAAGATGTACAGAATCGCTTGACATTCCACATGTGATTCGTGTGACTGTTCCAACACTCCTTTCTCTCCCTGTGCTCACTGACTTGGAGTCTCACCTCCTCATTACTCCTCGTGTTGAACTGCTGAACCTCCAGATGTGCTGCTGAACCACTTCAATCACACACTCCCTGATTCATCTCTCTTGTTCTCCTGTGTCTCTCCTCTGTTTCATCTCCTCCTTCTTCCCCTTTTCCTCCTTCTTCCACACTCTCAACCCCTTTCCCTTTCCACTTCCTTGTATTTACATTTGTCTCAGCTCCCTTTTTCCACTCTTCCCCACATCCGTCCTTTTCCTGCCTTCCCATATCTCCCCTTCCTCCCCCGGTCCTCCTCTCTGTCGCTGTTGGCAGCCTATTTAAATGCTCCATTGGAGAAGGATTAAGGTTTATGCAAGGTCAGTGTGGGATGTGATAATTATAATCACAGCTTTTTGCCTGGCCAATGACGGCCATTTGTTATTCTCAGCTCAGTGGCTTCAGAAGCCCCTGAGGGGGAGCTGGTGGGAGGTGTTGACAAGAGGCTGGCTGATTTACTGGGCCTCCTCCTCCCACCCTCCTTCCCCTCCTCTCTCAGCACAGGCTTTGGGGTTTGCATGCCCTCTGCCTTTTCCTCCTCTTCCCATCCCTCCCTTATCTCCTCTGTCTTTCTCTTAGTACATTCAGCTCTCTGTCTTCTTTTTATTCGTCTACAGCTTTGCTCTCAACCCACCTATGTTTTCCTCTCCTCCACTTCACTCTTTACATTCAAGGGCATCTTGCTCTATATGGAATTTGTTGCACCTCTGTGGAAAGAGCATGAGAACAAGAATAGGTAAGAGAGAACTGATCCAAGGAAGCAGCCGTAGAAAGCAAAACCATTTTTTCTGGAAGTACTTAAACATCATGAACATTGCGCCAGATGGCTGCAACTTCACTAGACAGACATGAGACTTCACTTCCATCTTATTCAATGTTTGCTGCAAACAAACACTTATGAATCTGCCTTGTAATCATATAAGAATATACTCTTCATGAGCCGCTCTAGACAGGATGCAGTAGTGGTAGCACTCGAAAATCCATCCATCCAAGTTTATGACTGAATTGTCTGAATCAGACAAAAAAAAAAGTTCAATTTACGTCATACACTGTATATAGAAGATGGAAATGGATGATTGGTCGAAAACATTTTGAATTTTACTCTTCACTAGCAGGTGGTGACAAATCATATACTCATAACTGTAACGAAGCATACAGAAAGAATAAATTCACATTTAGTTATATTATCATATGTGCATTATTGATACTATTTTTGTATTTACTTTTTAAATATTGCAATTATCCTCAATTCCTGGTTGTGGTAACTCCTCTACACTGAGTGCTTCTGGTGGGTTTGCAGTCATTAAAGAAGGCTTGAGTTGTTTCTGTATATGCACTGCAACCCCTGAAGAACAATGTCAGTGTGATGTCAGCTTGTGCAGATGCAATGCAGCTAATAGTTTGGTGCATTCACTGATAGCAAAATGGGTGTCATGTCTAGACATGACATTTTGTAAGCAACAGATCTGTTGCTTCCAAAATTGTCCAGGCAGCTCCCTGCCTAAGCCACACAGTATTTCAACTGTCTCAAAAGTCTGACGGGAACTATTTCCCGTGCTACATGTGAGAGAAGAAAACTGTGGAAAATATCCTGATTGTCCAATGGTAATTTGTGAAAATGGTTTATGGTGCTTATGGTGGCTATTGTTATGTCTAATGTTATGTAAGTTTGGTATTATAATGGACATTGCCTCATTTTTCTGACTGGAAGACTCTTCTTTACTTATGCTGCAATTAGTTCAAAATTGTGGCCATGATCTCTGTTTAATGGTTAATGTTAGCTTAAGCTTTGTAAATTGAACATGATAACATGGCTTGCACAATTCGAGTTTGGAGCTCAGCCTCCTGGGAGTTGCCCCCTCAGTATACTGCTCTCTGCTTGGAGTTGCCAGCTTACAGCAGAACAAGGCTACGCAAAACCTCTGCACGGTGGGATTTGACCAGTTCAAGTCTATGCCTGCCCAATGGGAGCTAAACTGCCTTGCTTTGCTTTTTGGATGTGAGTGTATTTTTCCATGGAAGAGGGAGTTGCGGGGCTTTCTTGGTGATTTCTGAATTATAAGTGCAATGTCGTAACCACAGGCCTGTATCAGGCTGCCATGTGCAGTCTTTATGTTCTGCACATGCTGCAGAGCTAACCAAACCTCCATCCATCATCCCTCCAGCACTGCTAGCCATGTTTGACTGGTCAGGACGGCTGCTGGGAATAGATTGGTAGATTTGCCCAGCTCACACGCACACACAGGGGACTAGTCATGGCCAGGGATCAGAGTGTTTTCTAGCTGACTGATGTTAGAACCTGAACTAAGCACAGCCAAGATAGAAGGCAGAGCAAAGGCCATGGGTCAGACAGGGATTTGGGTGAATGGCTCCTTTAAGCTGCAGCAGAGCTGTCAGTCAGTGAATTTACAGGGAATGGGAGAACCTGGTGAAACGATAGGTTGCAGGTTTGAATCCCTGAAGTACTTGAAAAATATTGGAAGGGGAAAAAGTGAACAATAATCCACAGAGCCACAGATAATAAATTAAATATGTACAATGTACATCTTGATTATGCACTTAGCCTGTGCATATACATTATGGCTGGTATGTTATTGAATGCTTTTGTAGGACTAGAAGAATGAACAGATTTAAGACTGATATCACTTTGAAATTAATCTATAAATTTAAGGGAACTGATATAATTGTGGATATTTACCAAATTTCTGTTTTTTTTAATGATAGGTTGAACAGAAATATATTATCATTATGTTTATTATTATTGTTATTATAAAACTTTTTATAAATCCATGCAAAAGCCATATTTCCCTGCAGTTTTTAATTTTAAGATTCTGGGCTATTTTTTCTACCATAATAAATCTTTTTTAATAACAGAAATAAAACATCCAAAATTATTGTTATATGTTATTTTACAACACTTTATCTATGGAACAATCATGCAGAAGATTTGTAATAATAATACTTATCTTTACGATACACATTTGTTAGTTAAAATTGTTCACCTGGACCTATAGAATATATGATAAGACTATTTTCTAAAATGAATCTTCATACACTAAGGCAGAAATCTTTGCTTAAGAAATTTTGACTTCAGCAATGCTGACATCAGCGCTTACACTCAGCAGCATACCAAGCTTTCTAGTTTTAATCCTAGCTATATTCTGAAGATTGCGTTTCATGTTCATATACCTTTCAGGGCAAAGATAAACTTTATTACTAAAAATTTGGCCATTTTTTTTTCTGTTTTCCTACTGGAAAACTTCAACGCTCACGTGGGCAAAGACAGTGAGATTTGACGGGGCAAGGTTGGGACGAAGGGTCTGTCTGATCTGAACCCCAGTGGTGTTCTGTTATTGGACTTCTGGACAGTTTGTCTTTTACGAACACCATATTCAAATGTCCATAAGTTCAATTCAATTTTATTTATATAGTGCCAATTCACAACAAACAGTCACCTCAACGCGCTTTGTATTGTAAGGTAAAGACCCAACAATACTGCAGAGAAAACCCAACAGTCAAAATGACCCCCTATGAGCAAGCACTTGGCGACGGTGGGAAGGAAAAACTCCCTTTTAACAGGAAGAAACCTCCAGCAGAACCAGACTCAGGCAGGGGCAGTCATCTGTGGCGACCGGTTGGGGCTCGAGACCGGTTGGGGCATGCGGCACCAGGATCCATTTTATAATCATATCATCAGATTTGTATTATTGTATGGTCTTTACCTACAATACAAAACGCCTTGAGGCAACTGTTTGTTGTGATTTGGTATTATACAAATTGAATTGAATTGAATTGAATTGAATTGAATTGAATTGAATCTGCAGCCATATGTTCTGGGCACTCAGGTGAAGAGTAGAGCTGCACTATCAACTGATCACCACCTGGTGGTGAGTTTGAGCAGGTGATGCGGGAGGATGCTGGACAGACCTGGCACACCTAAACGTAGTGAGGGTGTGATGGGAATTCCGGGCAGAGGCACAGGTGAAATGTTCAACTCCCACCTCCAGCAGAACTTCAACTGCTTCCTGAGGGAGGGTGAGGACATAGAGTTTGAGCCCCTGTTTACACGACACCGTTTCCACTGGAGACGGTTCAGAAATGCTCTGCGTTTACACAATGACGCTTGAAACAATGAAAACGATGTAGTTCCCATTGCCAGGCCACAAGGTGGCTGTGTTTTTTGCAAAGCTTGTTTACACAACACGCGCACGCGTGGAGGGACTCAGTAGGAGTCTCAGTAGGTTGCAAAGATTTGTTCATTATTTATAAAATGGCCAATGTGAGAGGCTTTGTAGACTGACGATGAGGTTGGATTGCTGCTGCACACAACACTCAATAATAAAATGGCAAAAACACAAAAAAAAAAAGATTGACTCTGAATCGTGCTACTTGAAGTTTGCTGAAGCACTCATGAATGCTAACTGTAACGAGTGTTGTTCATCTATTAGCGCATGCGGGGAAAACTGTGGTGGTAGCAACCATAGTGTGAGGACCCCCATTTCTAAAATGCCCCGTCTTCATCCGTCTACACGAGAATGGAGGCCGGTGTGTTTCTGAAACACTCCACTCTGGACTTCGATAATCACTGGGGATGAGGTTACTGAGGCAATAAAACATCTTGTTGGTGGCAGAGCCCTTGGGGTGGATGAGATTCGCTGTGAGTTCTTGAAAGCTCTGATTGTTGAAGGGCCATCTTGGTTGACACTCTTCTGCAACGTTGCATGGAAATCTGGGGTGGTGCCACTGGATTGGCAGACTGGGGAGGTGGTTCTCATCTTCAAGAAGGGGGACTGGTCTGTTGTGGTGAAGAGAGAGCTGAGCTTAAAAGCAACACTGTCAATTTACTTGTTGATCTACGTCCCTACCTTCATGTATGCTCACAAACTTTGGGTAGTTACTAAAAGAACGAGATCACAGATACAAGAGGCGGAAATGAGCTTGCTCTGGCTGGCCTCTTCCTTAAGGATAGGATGAAGAATGCAGCCATTCGGGAGATGCTCAAAGTAGAGCCACTGCTCTTCCACATCGAAAGGAGCCAGTTGAAAGGTGCCTCTTAGGTGAGGTGTCCGAACAGGAGGAGACCTTGGGTGGACCCAAGACACGCTGGCTATCTCTTGGCTGGGAACACCTCGATGTTTCCCCAGATAAACTGGAGGAGGTGGCTGGGGAGAAACAGGTGTCTATCCAATTAAATTAAATTTCAATTTATAGAACACCAAATCACAACTAACAGTATTTTATATTGTAAGATAAAGACCATAAAAAAAATACAGAGAAAACCCAACAGTCAAAATGATGACCACTTGATGACAGTGGGAAGGAAAAATTCCCTTTAAACAGGAAGAAACCTCTGGCAAAACCAGGCTCAGGGAGGGGCAGTCATCTGTAGTGACAGTTGAGGCTGAGGGGAGGGAAAGAGGACAAAAGACATGCTATGGAAGAGAGCTTAATAATAATTAATGATTAAATGCAGAGAGGTGTGTAAACAGAATGAAAAGAGGTGAATGAAAAAGAAATACTCAGTGCATCATGGGAACCCCCAACCCCCCCAGCAGCCTAGGCCTATTGCAGCATAGCTAAGTGATGGTTCGGGGACACGTGATCACGTGCCTCCTATTCTACTCTTAGCATTCTACTCTTAAGAATCCTAGGAACCACAAGTAAGCCAGCAGTCTGAGAGCAAAGTGCTCTATTGTGGTAACATGATACTAGGAGGTCTTTATCAATAGGTAGGGCCTGATTGTAACAAGATTATGATTATGTCAATATTGGAGAATGAGACTGTGAGTGTCTTTTGTAAGAAATATACTTAAAGTCATGTGAATAATAAAATAAATACATAAACAAAAGAAAAAAAAAAGAAGCTGAGATAAATAATCTGGAGCCTGGGCATTTAGCACTCTGTATGTAAGCACAAGAAATTTCAAATGAATCTTAAAATTTACTGGGAGTCATTGAGTAAAAAATGGGAGTGATGGAAGCTAGGATGTTTTAATAATCTGGCTGTGGCAGTTTGTATAGCTTGGAGGCGTGAAAGAGATCACTCGTCTAGGCCAGTAAATAGAGCATTACAGTAATCTAAGCACAATGACACAAAATACATGAATAACTTTCTTCAGTTCAGCCATGGCGACCATATGTCACAATTTAAAAATCTCCCTTAAATGAAAGAAACAGGAATGAGACTTAGATTTTATATGTGAGTTGAAGCATCATAGAAATATTAAGAAATGTAATTAAAACACTGAATAATGCCAGCTAAAGGAAACATAATGAATAAAGTTAAAGAGTCCATGATGCTCAGGAATTCCTTAGTAGTAACGTTTGATGGATCCTTGGTATGAATTTTTAAGTCCCCGACAATGATAAATCTGCATAATTTAATAATAAAAAACGGACAGAAAAGATGCAGGAGAGTCAGGTGGATGATGAATTAAAATACCAAAGAAGGGCTGAACTTGTCATTATAGTCATCTTAAAGGGGTTATAGCAGCTCGAAGAGATCATCTGGCATAAAAATGTCTTTTAAATGTACAGCTGCTTCACCTCCACAGCTAGAAAATGAAGTCTCCAGGATGTAGCTCTAAAATAAACTTCATTCTCATGCTGCCACATCTCAGAGATAAACATAAAATTTAGCTTTTGACTACAGAACAAGTCTTGTTGGCAATATGACTGAATTACCATATATTCAGGTGCAGAAGGGCCTGAAAAAAGTTTACCCAACTTCCTCTGATGGGGTCTCCTAAGCAAAGGTGGATTGACTATTCACCTACTGTATTTTTATTGTCTTCACTTAACAGAAAAAACAAATCTAAAATGGGTCTTCCCATTACACTCATGGGGATCTGAAATGACAGCTGTGACTCTGCTCTGTCATTCACTGAAATGTTTGCCTAACTAGATGTTCATCTCTGAACATTTAGTTAAGTCTTGCCAGAGCATAGCGCTCTTTCACCTGAGACAGCTCGTTAGCCTCACCACTAAGCCATTTTTCTGTCAGTTGGAAATTATGCTGTTGCAGTGCCCAGCATTTTCTTTCAACCTGCAGCAGCATCACTAATCTGTCACATACAGTATTTTGTAAATGTAATTACTGAATCATAAAATCTGACACTTGAGTATATAGTTGCAATCCATATAGCATGTGGCAGTGTGTCCAAAAGTCAATAGTGCTAAAAACTCAAAAAAGAGAAAATACCATGCCCCTACCCCCACCAAATTTTCTCCGGAAGCCTATCTTTACTCTCATCAAATTACAACAGAAAGTAATGTATTTCCTCGAAAATTTGAAAATGGCTATTTGACCAAGACAGAGGGTGATAGAGTGTTGCTTCAGATGACCTGGCCTCCACAATCTCCTCATCTAAACCCAAATGAAGTGGTTTCGGACTTTGAAGAATCCAAAATCTAAAACATATTTTGGTTTGTTTAGCACTTTTAAGTTTATTACATGATTCATTATGTGTTCCTTCATAATCTGGATGACTCAATATTAATTGACAATATAGGTTAAAAAATGTTAAAAATAAAAACATTGCATGAGAATGTGTATCCAAACTTTTGACTGGTACTTTATGTATGGCAAGGACCCAGACTGCAAAGATGCAAAAGTCTAAAACAGGCCTAACTAAAGGAGTGGTCAATGTCATCTGATCCAGCCCTAACTATAAGCTTGGTCAAAAAGGAAAGTTTTAAGCCTAATCTTAAAACTAGAGAGTCTCCCAAATCCAAACTGGATCTTTCTAGTTCCTCTGCCTTTGACTCCAATGGTTGCACCACAGAGGAACTTCTGGTTCACTATCTTGCCCAAGGATACTTTGGCATGCATACAGGAATCAAACCACCAACCTTTCAATTAGCAGGTGACCTGTCTACCTCCTGAGCTACAGCCATCTCAGTATTATTGCCATTTAAAATTTTGTTTTGCTTTGTTAATTTTGAAATATTTAATTGTATTTGGTGTAAATAATAATAATAACAGGGACAGTATGGTGGCATGGTGGTTAGCATTGTTGCCTCACAGCGAGAAACAAACACAATGTAACACTATCAGCAATGGATTGGCCTCCCCAGAGCCTGGACGTCAACATTATTGAAGTGTGGGATCATCTCGACAGAGGATGGAAAATAAATATGACAGAAAATCAGAATAGGTCAGCCTTAACTGAAGGAAATAGTAATATATTTGAATTTCCATTCTTGATCACAGCTTTGACAAAAATATTCTTCCCCCAACTTAAAGCCACATGAAAAGGCTTAAATGACACAAGGTGTCGATGCTAAAGCACCATTTAAACCAATGGATTGTGGTGAATTGAATTAGCTGCAAAGCAGCTGTAAAGAAACAGCAGGAATGGGTGATTTTTTTTTCTGCTGCCACCTCTCTAATTGGCTGTGTTCGACAGAGCTTTTTTGAAGGACAGGGTCTCTCATTAGGCATTCACACCCAGGGCTCGCTCCAATTGGGCTGCCTAAGGAATCTGAAGGCAATGCAATTGTGTAATTTGCACACAAAGTGGTCTGGATTGATCCAAAATAAACCTCTCAACTTTAAATGTGGGGGGAGGAGAGGGAGGGCGTATAATTGCATCATTTAGTGAATTGATTGGCTGAGAGTCGATGGAAGGGAATCAGGAAGCAGCAGATAAACGGTGACAGCAGTGCCTTTTAGAGCCGGGACCCATCAACGCAAAGACACACACACACAAGGACTTCGAAAAACACACAAAGGTTTAAGGCACTGAAGCAAAGATATACACACTGCAAAAAAAGAACACACCTACAGACACAAACAGAGATAAACTAAGATGCAAACGAATAGAAACAAACATGACAATGTGCCCGCACGCGCAGAGTCAGATTAGACGACACAAAAAGAACCCAGGTTTACGTCACAGACCGAGTGCTGTAGGGTGGGACAATGGAAGGAAGAATTAGAGGTAACAATAGATTTCATTAAGCCAAACTAGACTTAACGAGACAATCGATACGTCATAATTAAAGCCAGGAGGCTGAGAGCGACTTAGACTCTAAATGACGACTGCTCTTATTAAGATGGAGCAGATAGAGAAAGGCTGTCTGACAATGGACCTCTATAACTACCTACCACAGCAGGCCTTTGTACTCACGCTGGTCTTTCACCAAGACAGACAGATAGGAAAGAGGGGAGGGAGGAGCAGAGGAGCAAAGGAGAGGAGAATATAGGAGGTCTATGTCTTTCAGTTGGTTGCAGTAGTAGAAAAGAAGAGGTGATCTGCGATGATGTGAATGATGACACAAACTCGTAAGCTTTGTTCTACTTCTTCATATATACAAATCTTCCACCCCAATTCTCTTCTTTAACAAGCTCTCATAGCATAAATCATTAAACTTAGGGTTTAGATCATTTAAGAACAACAGATGCATTAAATTCATTATGCAGCAGGAGATCAAGCCCAAACAACCTGCCAGAGTTACATCCTTAGTAACAAGAAGAATAAAGAATCCCTCAACAGATAATATGGCCCTCAAAAAGCCCTTATCGTCACAATCAGGTGTCAACGTTGAGCCAGCTCTGCTTTGGATAGTGTTATAGAGCTGAAGTTGGAAGGAAAATCATGGTGGACAGACTGCGTCTATTTTGCTTTCTTCACTGTTAAGGCACAACAAGGCATTGGCCCTCCACAGATCACCTTTTCACATTTTTCACTGCTTCTGCTTTCTCTCAGGTTTATAAAAATGGGGGTAAATTTCTTGTGGTAGCTCCTGCTTTAAAAAAAGATATTATTAGATCCAGCTTTTGGCCCAACAATTTTTAAAAACCTGCATTTTCCAACTAGCATTAGTCATTTTTTCTGGAAAAATATCTGTAACCAGTTTTGGATTAATTCAGTTCAGTTTAATTCTATTCATATAGCACCAAATTACAACAACAGTCACCTCAAGGCACCTTATAGTGTAATATTGTAAGATAAAGACCCTTCAATAATTACAGGGAAAACACAACAGTCTAACCAACACCCTATAAGCACTTGGCGACAGTGGGAAGGAAAAACTTCATTTTAACAGGAAGAAATCTCCAGCAGAATCAGACTCAGGGAGGGGCAGTCATTTGCCATGACCAGTTGGGGCTGAGGGGAGGGAAATAGGACAAAAGACGCACTGTGGAAGAGAGCGAGAGATTAATAACAATCAATGATGCGTTTTGGAGTCAATAATACTCCAGCTGTAGAAGTGCACGAGTTACCTATGGAAGCAGCTAAATTCTCAAGACATTTGTGGTATCATAATTGGGGGGAGCTAACTAGGTCAAACACAGGTCAAACACCTCAACCCTCAGGCTAAGAGCTACATCAATGTGCACACACAGAGGCAGCAGTGGGCTAAGATACTCAAAGGCCTATCGCCTTCATCTACCTTGATTCTCAGTTTAATTAGCTCTTATCATTAACAGACTGCTTAATGTTGTTAGTTCTGCTTAATCTGTTCATTTCATTGTGGAGAGTTTACAGGATTGCCCTGTCTGAATTTGTATAAAATCACTATGCTCAGTATTAGGGAACATTCTGTTCACAAGTGGATTTTTAAAGAAAATCCAAGTTATTTGAAAGAAGTTTAAAATTTGAACAAATTGATTTTTTATGAAAGGAAAACAACGATCTTTGCTGTGCAAAAATTAGAGCAAACCTGCAGTTTTCCAGAAAACATAAGACAAAGTGGACACTTTCAGGAATAATATGATCTGGAGGCAGAAGTCAAAAATGGGGTTTGTTTGACACAGTAGATCTGTTTGGCACAAACCTTTTCTGAAGAAGAGGCTCTTATTGCATGTGAAACATGCTGTTTGAGGGACGCCCAGGTTGCTCAGTGGTGGACCACATGTCCACATGCTGCGGCGCGGGCTTGAGTCCCAGTCTGTTGCCGGTTTGCCCCCGTGTCTTCCCCTGTATCTTTCCCCCATTTCCTCTCGACTGCTAATAAAAGCTGCTGTGGCCAAAAAAAAACATGCTGTTGGAAATGTTCTGCTTTGCTTTGCTGTTTTAGGGACTGCATTCTGCATTATAACATTGTTTGATATAAATCAGTGAATGGGAGGCCATCTGTCTGAAAGTTATAGTTAATAATCCCAGATACACAAGCAAATCCACAGAGAAGTGGTTAAAGAAGAGGAAATTGAGCTTTATGAATGTACTGCAAACATGTTAAACAGCAACTTAGCAGATATAATGACAGAATATATAATATGATTACTAAATTGAAATGTTAGTTTAACCTAAGGTAAGTGAATTCATGTCATGATAGTTTAAATTAAAACTGTGCAATCATAACATAGAAAACTAATGTTGGCTAAACATAACTATTATGTGCAACCAGTGAACATATGTCTTTTATGTTAATCCAAAAGATTATTTTTGTATTTTATTTGGATGCATAGCAGGTTCCAGTGTTTCAGGCTTTTAGTCACATTTCTCCGCAGATTAGTACACAGTGAAAACCTCTGTCTCATCTCAGCACTGTGCACACACAGAAAAAAAATTCATGTTTCTTTCTCTTACTTCCCTCGATTGGCACTATTACATAACATACAGTACCAGTCAAAAACATGTTGGTACTTGGTACATGTTTTACAGAATCATGGGCCCCGGTTCTAACTGTGAATAATCCAGTGAATGATGGACAGGTTAGTATTGATGTTTTCACTGTGAGCATAACATTTCTTCAGAGATGCTCCCACAGCAAGGCTTGGGAGCCGTGAGATATGAGACAGTACATTAACACACGGACAGCTCAGGATCTGACAGTAAACAATGTTTTGTGTTCTTCTAAACATTGTAGACATTAGCTGTTACATATAGCTTTCAGTTCACGTTGAGGAATAGGTTGTAATAAAGCAGCTCTCTGGATAAATCCTGCGCTCCACCTGAATCTTAATCCTCAGGACCACACACAGTCCCCACCATTTTCAAACAGAAGAGTTCACCCTTGATCATAACCATACTGATTCTTCTTCAGCCTCCTCTCTGAACTGCCACACTGTTTTCAGAGAGAAACACGTGCATGAAACTTGTACTTAAATAATATTATTTTGTTAGTGCAATAATCACAGAGAGCACAAATTTTTAGCTCAAGTTTGTGCTGGTCTTGGCTTATTAACAAAACAAACCAACATCATGTTTGTTTGTGAATTTGTAAATTAGACAGTTGAAAGTTGATCACTCACGATACGCAATGATTTTGGTTGCACCATGGTCTCCAACTAATGTTTTCTCTAGTCTGACTGTAGTCTAATGCAGCATTAATGCTTCAACAATAGTGCGGTAATGTTTAATAAATATGTTGATTCACTGCACAGTTTTTCAGCAGATGATAGTGTGTAGGAAAGCATTTACAATAATCTTCCAAGTCATAAAATCATTTAATTTGAGCAATGAATTTTTCAAAGAAACTAGAATCTGTTGAGACTCAGAAATAGCCCTGTTGTTCATTTGTCTTGAATTGCTCAATAATACGAGAGAGGATGCAATGGACAGCCCAGTGCAGCCAGGACATTTAAAGTATGCCTTCAGCTCTCTCTGGATCTAATAAGATCTTTTTCACCCATCATTGACTGGTACATGAAGGCCAGCTTTCACTATGAGCTGTAAGTTTTTGCTGGATCTGAAAGGCTTTCTATTGTCACACTGCAGCAAGTTAAGGTGCAGAATATATCGGTAGATTAAGCTGCATAATGTAGCCTGCTGAAACCCACTGAGCACATTATAATACTATAATATATATACTCTTTCTTTCTTTCTTTCTTTCTTTCTTTCTTTCTTTCTAGCAAAGTATAATGGACTATGGATGAAAATGGAATACAAGAGGTAAGTAAAAAGAAATGGAGTAACTTTTTTTTAATCCCTAGTCAGTGTAAAGATTTTAATATCCCATTAGATGACTGTTGGGAGTCTCAGTAGATTCTCCATGTTATTAATGAGTATGTAATATAATAGTCCAATTTCAATGTAACACATGCAACAGACTTTCCTATGAATGTGTGAACTGAACATCCAGTGTGAAAAGAATACATGGCTACAAGCAAAACATTCAGTTGAACTTGTTGCACTACATAAAACAGTAGAAAATTGGGTTATCTTAAAAAAAAAATCGTTATAAGCCCTTAAAATTGATCATTATTAGTTATTACTTATTTATTCAGTTCACTTCAAATTTTTATTCCTGTAGTGTCAATTCACATCAGCAATTGCCTCAAAATACTTTATATTGTCATGTAAGGTGCAATATTAGCAAGAAATCACCAATAATCAGACAATTTCCTATGAGCAAACAGTTGGTGATGGTGGGCGGACAGATTTCACTTTTAACCGAAAGATACCTCCAACAGAACCAGGCAGAGGGAGTGACAGGCATTTGCTGTGGCTGGTTGTGGGATGAGGGTTATATAATTTATCTGAAATCAGCTTAAATATCAAAGCTCAAAATTTTACTGCCATCAAAAGCAGTTCACAGTTGTTACATTCAAAATACCATGAATCAAAATCAGTCAGTTTTGGAATGGCTGGTTTGGGAGAGTTCTTGGATAACATAGCATTTGTTTCAACTGTTATTCCACTGGCAGTAATGGTTTTGAGACTCGGGGCATTGGCACCTACAGTATGTGGGAACCCTAAGCAGTAGTTTTCAGTTGCTGAACCTAACCAAGCAAAAACAAGCCAAAGCACAAAGCACAAGGGCCCCAACAAAATGCAAGCCTATTTCTTCGCTGATACTGACTCATACCACTACAACCCCTCCAACCTCTGGACCCTTATCTCTTCGTGGCTGATACTGTGTTGCGTTGTGGAAGCAGGAGAAAATCAAGGATGCATCTGACAAAACAGCTGTAAGCAAGTTCCTGGAATAAGAACACATTGGCTGAATCACATCATCTTCAGGTTAAACGTGTATTTCTGTCTGTCTATTAACAGTTAAATGGTACCTAAGCATTCTCTTTCAGCAAAGGGTTAAGTAAAGGCGACATGACCAGCAATGTACAGCTGTTTGAAATATAGTCCTGAGCTAATGTTTTCCTCCCTTACTTTTTTTGTGATCCTGACTTGATATTTTTGAAGGGTTGAAATGTTCTGTACCACTATGAAAAGAAGATTTTACTGATGTGGAATTACTGTTGACAGTAAACTGTCTTTGTCTTCCCATCTTTCCATCTCTCTTTCCCTTGCGCTTGTTCTCCATCTCTTTCAGACAACTATCATTTCTGAATTATATTTTATGGCTCATTAAGCATCTATAGTGCTGGAGCGTGGAGACAAAAGCAGAGGAGTGGAGGAAGGATTGATGAAAAGCATGGAGAAATACTGACAGTGACTCCAGAAGATGAAAAGCCCTCTGCTAAAAAAAAATACAGTGTTCACTTAAACAAAAAGATGTGTTTAATTGGCACCAATTAAATACATACACATGGCATATAACATGTTTAATGTGAGAATTTATGTGTTCAATAATGGATATGTTAAGGGACTTTAAGCTTTGAGCAACAAAGGAAATATTTTACATTTTAATGTGAAGCACCTTGAGATGGCTGTTGTTGTGATTTGGCACTATATAAACAAAATAGAATAGAATAGAATAGAAAGTATGTTTCAAAAAGACAATGAAACATAAGGTCAACACACGAAAGTGTGCTTACCTGTGTGGACGCACCCATGCATTCTAGATGATGGAGCTCTGGAGCAAATTTAGGAAAGCAATGCAAACTTGAGACTGATGTTGCCTTAAACATAAAACATGACTGCCAGACGTTTAGTGAGGAATACAGCTTATTAATTTAGCACTACTATCATATTGGTGCTCTGCAGCATCAGACACCCAAAGCCAAGGTATCAGTACCATATCAGAAGTGGAAAAAGATGGATCAGTGCATCCTTATGTGCAGTCATTGTGTTGCATTCAGCAGGCAGGGTCAACCTAAGTTAACTGATCAGAGAAGATTTTGTTCAGAACCCAATTCTCTGTTGCAATGAATTGGGGTGGCTGTGGCTCAGGAGGTAGAACAGGTCATCTACTAATCAGAGGGTTGGCAGTTTGATCCCTGGATGCTGCAGTCTGCATGCCAAAGTATCCTTGGGCAAGATTTTGAACCCCACGTTGCTCCTGATGCATTCAATGGAGTGTGAATGTTAGATAGAAAGCACTTAGATATAGAATGAATATGGGTGATGAACGCATGCTTTATAGAGTGCTCATGTAGAGTAGAAAAGTGCTATATATGAACCAGTCCATTTTCCATTTAATTAGTTCTCATCACAGTAGACCAGAATAATTTGGTAAGGAGCCATTAGTCAGTCTGAACATGGTCCTTTTAAACACAACTAACATTTGCATCCAAACTTGTATTGTGAATAGATAGGTCTGCATATTGTCATAAAAATGTATTTTGTTGTAGTTGCCATTGACATATTCAGCTGCCTACTCACAATGTATCATTTATGGGATCTGAATATAAACTACGCTATTGCCAAAAGTATTCAGTAACCCATAGCGCCAAATCACAACAAACAGTCACCTTAAGATGCTTATATTGTAAGACAAAGACCATAGAATAATTACAGAGGTAACCCAAGAATGATGTGTTCCAATCAGTTCCATGGCCACAGGTGTATAAAACCAAGTACCTAGGCATGCAGATTGCTTCTACAAACATTTTTGAAAGAATGAGTTGCTCTCAGGAACTCAGTGAATTCCAGCAAGGTGCTATGACAGGATGCCACCTGTGCCACAAGTCCTTGCTACTATTCTTGCAAAAATATTTTGCTACAGTCAACTGTTAGTAGTATTATAACCCTGCAGGGGACATGGGAAAAAAAAACATGGGAAAAAAAAGAGGCACTTTTGTGAAATCCCGAGTTACTCTTGCGACAGCTCGCAAAACTTTTCGGTATTGGGACATGCGCTTCTGCGTTAATCTTGATACGGCAGTGTCCGTGAGGATGAAAGGTTTGGCGAGAGATTACCAGCAAAAGTCACCTTTATTTATAATTCAGTTTTCTTATTGTTGGCCGTAACCATGCTAAAACTGTACAGGCATGAATGAATGACCCTGGCTGACTGCTCTCATCCCATCACTGCTTCACTCGCCCCCCGGCTGAGAGGAGAAAGGGGACGGGGCATCGCTGTGTGTATTTGTGGCGATCGAATGAAGCCGTGAGAGCGAGACAGTCAGCATTCATTCATGCCTGTGTGACAAGTTAAATTAAGAGAAACTCTATGCTTGTGAACAACGTTCTGTGACTGTTTCAAAGAGACCATGAGTTATAGCCAATTGGGTAAATAATTGCTGAAAAACAGTAAAAAACTCATTGTGTTAAAACCAGGGGATTTCATCTTAAAAAGTTTGTAATTGATTTGTTTATTTCATTATTTATTGTTAAGAACTACATTTAAAAAGCATTATCAGTTATCTACAGAAGTGGTCTGAATCCGGTCATCTAAGATAGATTGCTTTTGTCTCCGCCCACACTTTTTTTTCCCATGTCCCCTGCGGGGTTCCATAGTATTATAACAAAGTGGAAGCGAACAACAGCAATTTAGCTGAGTGGTAGGCCCTATGAAATAGCAGCAGGGTCAGCAGATGCGGAGGCGCATAGTGCACAGATGTCACCAGCTTTCTGCAGAGTCAGTTGCTACAGACCTCCAAATTTCATGTGGCCTTCAGCTCAAGAACAGTGTATTGAGATAATCCTGGAACTGGTTTCCATGGCTGAGCAGCTACATCCAAGCCTTACATCACCAAGGACAATAGCGGTGTGCTGCAAAGGTGTAAAGCACACCGCCACAGGACTCTAGAGCAGTGGAGACGTCTTCACTGGAGTAATACTTGTGCTCGTAACTGTCCTTGAGGTTGCAGTCGTAGTGCTTTGTGTAGCACCAAAAAACAAAATAGGGATCTGCTGCCCGTGTGCGCCAATCTGCTGCTGGTGAATAGTGGATGCTCGGTGTGATTTGATTATCGTCACACCGTTCCAGGTCAAATTTATATTTTTTCTGCACACCTTACAAAACGCCTCTCGATCATTCCCCTGGACTGGCTTAACCCTCTAGGGTCCGGGGTATATTTGGACATTTTTGACTACTTTTGCTTTTAGCTTTATAGTTGACCTTAGAAGCTGTTTACCTTGCCTTGTTTGGTATCATTTTTTCAGCACCACCTCATGTGTGTGACCTTATGCTGATTCTTTCATTTTGAAATACTGTATTAACACATTGGACTTATAATCACATAAAAGCATAAAATCCAAGTAGAAAAAAGTTTTTATTCTGTAAAAATCACAAACACGCTTAAAAATTTATTTTTACAACTTAAAATGCAAGTATAAGTTGTATAAAAATATAGTAAATAAAGTTATATACAACTATTCACATTAAAAACAGGAAACTCGTTTTTCTGTACAACTATTTGCAGAGCAATCAGGACTCACATTAAGATGTTAGACAAATTATTTATGCCACCTCAAAAAACTGTTTCTGTCCTCAACAAGATCGAGGGGCCCAACACAGGCAAAACTTGCCAGTAATATTGTCTATTTTACCACCTTTTCACCTGTTCCTCAGCAGCCAAACGCACCCAAATGCATCGTGTTACTGCATAATTTTCTGATTGGTTGATATGGTGCATTTTTCCACCAAAAGGAAAGGGGTTGTCGGGAATTGTTTTGTTTTTATTAGCAAGCACTTCCTGTTAGCGAACTTAAAACAAAAAGTCTGCATCAATGGAAAAGTCAAAATATATTGAAGGGGTGATGAAAAATTTACTACCAAGCCAATTCTCTTACTACCTTTTACTAGCCTTAATTTGAGCTCATTTAATTTACTACCTTTTACTGCCGCGCGGAAACGCTGTGCAGTGAGTCTCACACTCTGACAACTTCTGTCTAATGTACACAACCGGGCGGTCGACCCCCCCCCCCCCCCCCCCCCCCCCCCCCCCCCACCACCCCCC